>RJWM01007596.1:40268-77291 GCA_004363535.1 Dasyprocta punctata | reverse complement strand
TGCATTTCCCTTTGCATCTGTTTCATGCATTCTGTTTGTGTCTTATATTGTTCATTCAGGGTTTTGATCATTTTCTTAAGTTCTTCTATTTTTTTATGTTGCTCTTCTTTAGATACACACAACATTTCTTTAATAATGATTCTCATTTCATTTTTGAGCTGAGAGAATATTTCTGATTTGAATTTCTCTATAGCTTCATCAAGCTGTTTCTTTATTGCATTTTCTATCATTTCAGAAAGTCCCTTCATGTGACTCCCACTGTCTTCCATTTTAGTGTCTCTTGGGTTTGTTCTTTGTGGGCTGGGGGACTGAGACTGCCTCTTGGTCTTTCATTTTGTCATTTTCTTCTGGAATCTATGTAGCTCTGTGTCCTGCGAGGCTGGCCGGTGTTCCCTTGAGGTTCACGCTGATTCTTGTGGAGCGCAGGATCACGGGACCCGGTGGAGTTGGGCCCTGTGTGCAGCAAGGGAGGGCAGCCTCCTGGGGAGTGCGGGTGGAGCCTCTGCCTTAACTGGGTGGGGGCCAAGGCCTCCAGGTCCCAGGGAGCTAGGCGGGGCACCGTGAGTGACGCTGACTCGACCCTGGTTCTGTCTGCAAGTTCAGCCCAACAGCTCTGCCTGCGGGGCAAGCCTGGGCAGGTCCCAGCTTTACAGTGCTGGGGGCAACCCTGTTGGGTGGGGCGGGGGTCTGTGCGTGAGCTCTGGGCTGGTGCACGCACAAGCCACTTGGCTGAAGAATGGAGCTTGCGTACACTCTGCACTCTGGTGGGGGGGCTCAAGCTCTCCAGGGCCCTGCAGCTATGTTGGTCAGTCCCCGGTGAGTAGTTCTGGGGTCCTTGGCTGATCTGGGCTGGGCTGCGTACCTCTGTGTCCTGCGAAGCTGGCCGGCATTCCCCTGAGGTTTGCGCTGATTCTTGTGGCACGCAGGGTCGCGGGACCCAGTAGGCTGAGTCCTGTGCGCAGCAAGGGAGCGCGGCCTCCCGGGGCATGTGGGTGGAGCCTCTGCCTTAACTGGGTGGGGGCCAAGGCCTCCGGGTCCCAGGGAGCTAGGCGGGGTACCCCAAGTGATGCCGACCCGATCTTAAAAATCTATTTTGTTTGATGCTAGTAAGGACTCTTTAGCTCTTTTTGTTTATTATTAACATAATGAATCTTTTCCATTCTCCTATTTTGAATCTATTGCTATTTTTTAACCTAAAATATGCCATTTATAGACTATAAATAATTGGATTATTTAAAAAATGCATTCTCTTGTCTGGTTTATGATTGTTTAGTTAGTTTGTATTTAAAATAATAAAAGATAAGATAGAATTTGCGTCTGACACATTACCACTTATTTTCTATAAGTGTTATGTGATTTTGTTATTCTATTTCTCTATCAGTGCTTTTTTATGATAAATTAGCACTATCATTTGTTTATATATACATAATTGGCTTCTCTTATGCTCTTTACCTTTATTTTCTTTCATTTTAACCTGAAGATTCCTCTTACTATTTGTTGTGGGAAATGCTAGTTAATGACAAATTCCTTGTTTCCATTGATATAAAATATGTTCATCTTCCTTTTATGTGGATAGATTTGCCAGCTAGATAACTCTTAATTCACATTTACTTTCAGCACACTGAATTTCCCTTTACACCTGGCTTGTGTGTGTTCTGATGGGATGTCAACTAATAATGTTATTGACAATCCCAATCACTTCTCGGTTTTTGGGCTAAAATCAAGTGTGGTATCTTATTGACATCCCTTTGCATATGATAAATTATTTTTCTTGATTGTTTCCAAATTTTCTTATCTTAACTTTTGATAGTTCAACAATGATTTGTTTAAATTTGGAATTCTTTGAGTTTATCCTACTTGAAGTTCCCTGAGCTTCCTGAATATGTAGCTTAATATTTTTAATATTTTGGGAAGTTTTCAGCCATTATTTCTTCAAGTATTTTCTATATCCCTTCCCTTTCCCTCTGGAACCCCAGGTATGCAGGTTGGCACACTTGATGGTGCCCTGAAGGTCTCTAAGTTTCTGTTCTTTCTTCTTTCTGTTACTCATTCTGCATCCTCTCAATTGACCTGTTTTCAAGCCCAGTGATTCTTTCCTTGATCATCTAAAATCTTCTCTTGAACTTCTCTGGTAAACTTTTCATTTTAATGATTATTCAATTTTTAAAATAATTTCAATTTTTAAATTATTTCTAGACTTTCAGTTTTTAAATAATTTCTATCTCGATATTTTGTAGTTGGTAAAAATGCACTCTTACATTTTCCTTTATTCAGACATAGTTTCTTTTTTTTTTTTTTTTGTTTTTTTTTGGTACTGGGGATTGAACTCACAACCTTACAACTACCAGGCAGGCACTTAGACCACTGAGCTAAATCCCCAGCCCTATTTTTTGAGACAAGGTCTCACTGTGCAGTTCAGGCTGGCCTTGAACTCACTTTGTAGCCCAGACCAGTCTCAAACTCACAAGGATCCTCCTGCCTTAGCCTCCAGAGTGCTGGGATTAAAGGCATGTGCCACCATGCCCAGCTCAGACATAGTTTCTTTTGGTTATTTGAACATATTTATAATGGCTGTTTGTCAAGAGGCAGTTTTTACAGATTTCTTCTTTCATCTGTATAGGGGCAATACTTTTCTGCTTCACTGTATATTTGTATTTTTCCTTGCTAACTTTAAAACATGTTCCTTTTACCTCTTTTTTGCCCCAAGGTTTGTTGTTGCTGCTGAATTTCTGCTTACTGACTTTTCCAAAGTACTTCTGTAAATGTTGTATTTTTTTGTCTTGTGTGGCTACTGAAGTCTGCTCAGTTAGTTTAGTACCAAGATAGTGATTGGGCAGAGATTCTCATAAATACCTTAAATCAGTGTGTGTCTTAGTGTTTGTTGAGGGGCTGTGTGTCTGTAGTGTGTGTGGCATGCTTTAAGTACTTCAACAACTTACAACTCTACCTTAGTTTTCACTTCCTTGTGCAAGGGCTTTAAATTATAGAGTCTAGAGATTAGAATTTTATCAGATTTTTCCTTAACATGCATATAATTCTGTATGTGTACATACCCTTCTAAGTTTCCAGTAATATGTCCAAACTCTTCAAAGGTGTTTCTAGATATACTGTTCCTCAGATATTCAAGGTTTATGGTCTGACTGTTGTTTGCCCCATCTGTTACTATTGCCACAGGAAACTGTTATGGTTAAATGACTGTCATTTATTATTCAACAAATGTCCTTGATATAAGACTGTTCACATAGAATGTGCATTAAAACAGATTAAATAAAGACATAGCCTGAGAAGATAGTCTTTCCTGCATCTGCCATACAGGTCACATAGTAACACTTAACTGGTAAAGGAGTTTTTATTTGCTATTGTTGTTTTTGTTTTTATTTTTTAGAACTTCAAGTTTATTCTTCCCTTCTTCTAGCTAGTAGTCTGCTGTTTTCAAAACTAGTGTCATTGAAAGGGTGTTAATTTTCAAATCCTACTGCAGAGCTGAGTAGAGAATTTATTTAGAAAGATGTGCTCCTATCCAGTGCTTATACTCCAAAACTCAGAACCTGGAAATAGCTATGTTATGTGGAAAGGAGGAATTAGGTTTCCAGATGGACTTGTTTGCAAACTATCTGACCTTAAGATATGGAGCAGCTGACCTTAAAACAGGGAGATTATCCTGGATCATCTCAGTGTATATGATATAATCAGAAGTGTCCTTAGAGTGTGGATGAGAGCAGCAGAAAAGAGGGTTGGTGTGATGACTGTGAGAAAGACTTTACCCTTCATCATTGCCTTTAAAGATGGAAGGAGACCTTAAACCAAGGAATGAGGGAAGCCTAAGGAAGCCTTAGGAGACAAGAAAATGAATTATCTTGTGGCTCCTTCAGAATAAAATAGAGTTCTGCTGTTATCTTGATTTTAGTCTAGTAAAACTTCTGACCAGCAGAAGCGTAAGGCAATAAATTAGTAAATTAATGTTGTTTCAAGCCACAAAGTGTGTGGCAGTTTGTTGTAGCAGCATCAGGAGACAAATGCAATAAGAATCTGAGTAGGCAATTAATACACCACAAGATGCAAACATTTTCCCCTGAACTCCTTGTATTGTTGTAATTCTTTAATTTCCAGAGTTTAGAAAATGTTGATTTTGAAATATTTTCCAGTGTTCTTACTAAATTTATTCAGAACATGATTTTATTCCCCTTTCAGAATTGCTCCTAGTAGGTAGCAACTTCCTAGGAAGTCTGCAGAAATTTTTCAAGGGGTATGCATTATGGGAGACTGAAGAATGGCCAGGCAAGGCTCCATGTTTTCACTGCAAAAGTTTTACCTAAAGCAAATTTCATTTTTATCTGTTAGTACATTGAACTCTCATTTCATGAAGGGATCTTTGTTTATTGGAAGTAAATAATGAGGACTAGAGGTAGAGTTCAGTGATAGTTCGCCTAGCTTGTTCAAGGCCCTGGGTTTAATCCCTTGCACTGCAAATAATAATAGTAACAACAACAGTAATAAATTAAAAAGAAAAAAGAAAAATGGAAAACTCTGCTCCCTCTCCTTGCCCTATCCTGTCACATGAGTCTCCTAAGCACAAACAAGACATGTTTAAAAAATTGTGAGATGATCACATCCTTTATGTTTACCATGCTTGCTCAGCATGAGTCACTGCATTGTTCTGGGTAGAGGTGGCTGACAGCTGGTTCACAGTATGGGAACACAGAGATGTGTCTATGGACCAGTCAGTCAGCCATGAACTGATTAACTGGATTTCGGCGTGGTTAAGGTAAGAAGCATCAATCTGAATTGAGGAGAACAAATAGCAATGTAAAATGAAACAACAATGACAACAAAACCCCACATCAACAATAATGAAGTTTAGAAAAGAAATCTAGAGTAGAATAGGATCATGTGTAGAGTGTTAGAGTTCAATGAGTCCACAGGGGTCACCTTGTCTAGCTGCTTAGTTTGTAGAGGCAGCAGTGTTTTTCTTAAATTCTACAGTGACTGGTACCTGAAAAGAGCTCCATGGCCTTCTGGTAGGATTCCCAAAAGCCAGGGCAGAGTCAGTGCTGAGGTTGAGGCTACTGCTGAAAGACAGGTGATACAACTCAGGTGGTACAGAGCTACCCAGCAAGAAACCTGGAAGCCTCATTATCTAGTCCAATGTCTTGCTGTAGGGATGGAAATTTAAGGTCCAAAGAGGTGGCTGATATGCTGAAGGCTGGACTGGCAAAGAGTGGAACTCTGATCTCTCATGTCAGTATTCTTCCCATTACCTCAACCTATCTCCCAGAAAGGTTTGTTATAACTTATAGTTTAAGCAGAAGAGATTTTTGCAGGATGGTGAATTAAAGTAGACATTGAAGGAATTTTCCAAGCTGGTATCTTTGGGAAGGAAAGGAATTAAACTAACACAAAGAAATTCAGCCTCTAAATTGGTTCCTTGACAGTTGGTTAGAGAGCTGGAAAAGTCACAAAAGAAAGAAGCTGCCTCCTGAAAGTGCATTTTATTTTGTCATTACTACTCCTACCTCCCTGCAGTTAACTTGGTGTCTCAGAATTGTCCTTGGGGAGCCATTAACTCAGGCAGCAGTGGGTAATGAGGCCTATGCTCAGAGCTGGTGCTGAAAAGTTCCCCAAGATGAGTCTGACACACTTGTTGCAGAAGCACTGGGATTTGTGCAATTAAGTGATCTGGCCACATGTTTAGACATTATGGCCCAGTATCCTGCTTGGAGTTGGGTCACGGTTTGCTGTCTTTATGTTTGGAAATGACTTTTTTTCTCATTTGGTATTAATTCTGAAAAACCAATATTTTAGCAGCAGAGGATAAAACAGAATGATTCAAATAGAATTCATTGTCATACTGGAAAAGAACATCATTCTGGTGGAATCTGAAATCGGAAGCTGGTTATCATTCGTAGAAAGCTAAAAGAAAATAGCTTTAATGGTAGACATTGAGAAGCATATGTTTCTCCCTTTCCAAAAGTTCACATGAAACCAGAAATAAGTTAACAGTTTGAGGAAAGCACCCTTGGAGCCTTCTGTGAACAGTGGTGCTCTTGCGTCCTATGGTGATAGGGCTCAGCACCCAAGAGGAAAGAAGCAGAGGTAGCCAAGGTCACCATGTCAATGTGTCTATGAGATGGCACCTTGAATACAACTTAAACACCTGCTCTGGGTCCCACAATTCAGCACCTGTGCATTAAAAGAACATTTTATCACCAGATGATGGAATCTTCTTTCCAGAAGTTGGCAGAGTTGCCAAGTGACTAGCTGCCAAGTTGGGCCTCCTCCGAAGTCCCACAATTAACACAGGGCTCAGGATAGAGGGCATGGCTATGTTGTACACTTTGACTTGGAACCACCTGGCCAGGGAAGGTCATGCCTGTCTTATCCCTTTGTTCCAACAGCACGTTGCCAACAGCAAGGTACCTTTAGGGTGTGGCAGAGCTGAGGTGCAAGAATGATTCATAGAGAATGTCTCAGGCTGGGGACCTGTTCCTATGGGATTCCCACGTTATGTGGGAAAATGTTGAACATACTGTACACATCAGTCCTGGAACCAACTGTTTGGAATCATGTTGTTAGTGGTTGGTCTCTATGTGCAGGGTAGGTGTCAGGGTATTTTAGCAGCTACACCCACGTAGGGGAGAGCTGGAGGATCTGCTGGCAACTATGCCACAGGTCTATTCTTCATAGTCATCTAATTCTATTTTTCTAGCATGAGTCAATCACTAAAAAGGTTGGGAAATTTTAATGCTGGGTCTATCCAGTTTGTATCATATATTCAATTTGTCATAACATAAGCAAACAAATGGACTTTAAAAGCACTGTGATAATCTATACTTTAGGGACAAATGTGTGTTTTAAAAAGTTATTTAAGTTATATGTATCATGGAACTGATGGTGTCATAAATCTTTTACACTATTATTTTCTTAAAAATATACTTTTAAATTTGAGTTGTTTAGTTTTAATGTGATACTAGAAAACCTAGATAGTATTATTTGGAAAAAAACCATATAATTTCTAGATTAATTTGGTATGCTTTTGTTTTAATGCAAATATAAGCAGAAATAAGAAAAGTAGGTTAGTTTATTTTTAATCAAGTTTATTTTGCTTTTCTGATAGGGAACCCCCATCCCCTGGAACACAGACCCTGCTTTCTTCTCCCAGAGTTGATTGATGTTTCCTTCCTCTCACCTGGCCAACCAGAAGGACATGGGCCGTTCCTTCCTTGCCAATGACCCCAAGACCCTGCACAACTTCAGCAAAACAACAAGTTTCACTAAGTATTTGTAGAATAATTAAATAAAATATTTGAAAATTTCATTTTGAATCAGTCGGTGAGTTGATAAGAAGATGAAATAACTTGGAGACAAACTGCTGGTTGTGAATGGTCACATGGCTCACTTAATTTACACTTGCCCAGTCCTTATCCACCAATATTTTACCACTGGTCATGAGTGATACCTTTAAAGGTAGTATCCAAATCAACCTAAACTTTCCCCTTTCATATATAGTTACATAATTGCATAATTTGCCTAGATACAGAGTAAGTACACATTTTAGTCTGTTTTCTGTTGCTATAACAAAATGCCTGACACTGGGTGCTTTATAAAGAAGAGAGATTTATTTTGCTTACAGTTCCAATGACTGAAAAGTCCAAGAACATGGTGCTGTCATGTGTTTAGCATCTGGTAATGGCCTTCCTGCTGGTCCTGATGTGGAGAGCATCACATGGAGAGACGAACCAAAGCAGCTGGAGAGAGATGACTTCTATAAAAAGGTGCTCCGATAATAACCCGTTAATCCATGTAGGGATTAGCAATCCTTTCACAAGGGCAGAGCACTTATGACCCACTAACCTCTTAACATCTTACCAAGTTCCACCTCTTTTTTTTTAGTGTTTAAAGATTTTAAATTTTCATTTGAAATGATATACAAGTATTCATTTATCAGATTGACAAAATTAAAACAATTCATGTTATCTAGAGTCATCCCACCTCTTAATAGCACACAAGGAGTATTAAATTTCAGCATGATTTTAGGTAGGGACATTCAAACCATACAATGTGTGTATTTTATTTTTTATTTTTTAAAACAGTATTCAACATGTGTTGCTCTTCCATGCTATAGTTAAACAGGAAAGAGTCCCAGTAAATGTCATTTCTCAAAATGGGTTAACTAATGAGGGCCGTGTGAGGTTTCTATCCTATCAACAGCGTGAGAAAGTTTCCCAGGGTATTCTAAGGACTGGGTGCTCAAACCTGCTGCACGACTTTGTCACTTGGCCACTGACTGGCCCATCCCTCAGCCCTCACTCCTTGCTCAGCTCCCTGTTCTCCACCTGGCCCTTGCCCATCGGGCAGAGTTCCCACATGCGGTTCCTGTCGCTTGGCTTCCTGCAGATTGTGAAACCTGTTTATTGCATGTGTTTCACAGCAAGCTGTGGATCGTGTGTTTCCCATGAAGCCCTGCCCTTTCTGTTAGAGTGGATAATTAGTTTGTAGGGTTTAATTTTGCTGTAGGATGAGCCAAAGCTTTGAATGCTGTCACTTTCTAGGAGTGGTTACTGGTCACTTGGGATTCTAACATGACAATAGAGTTCTTTTTCACCCTTGGGAATCAGAAACAGGTTGGTGGTATTCATTTGGAGTGGCTTTATTTAACAAACTTGTAGATCAAAACAAGTGTATCTTGGATTTTATGAGAGCATCCTGTTCAGGATTAAATGAGAATAAGGCAATTGCCACCAACTCTCCCCAGGGATCTCTCCCCATTTTCTGTCTATCACAGCCCACTCTGTAGTGCTCTGAGAAGAGAATTTTTGATGCTGGAGATTCAGGGCCTCAATGCTAGTGCACGGATATCTTTCTTACCTGACTTCATGGGACCATGAGTGAAGTCCTTTGTCAGGTCAAAAATGTTTAAGAATTTGTAGAAAACACTCTATTGGGGGAACATCTTTTTCCTTCTTCAAAACTCAAATGTTGTTAAGCTAGTAAGCACTGAGTTTTATGCAGACTAACAAGCCTTAGAGAGACCAGATATCTGGTGTTTGGGAGACACAATTCAACTTTTTTATCTTGATACCTCTTTGCCTTTGCCTGAAGAAGTCCATCTTTTAAAACAGAAAACAGATGATTTGTTAAGAAGATTAAAAAACCATAACCTAGGATGTACTTTCTCTGTTTTGGCTCTGGCTCTGGTGGGTACGTAGTTACAAAGCTTTGTAGATTCTTATTTCTGCTAGGTTGAGGATCTTCTGGAGTGGGAAGGAGTGACCCAGAGGGCTCTGAAGAGAGAGGGGCAACTGTCATAAAAAGGGTGGATAGATACCAGTTCAGCCTGAGATGTGAGATGAATACAAATTCTTTAATCTTCATTGATTACTGTAGCGTATTACTCAATGAGCCCATGCAATATACAGGGTCCTTGCTTTTGTTTGTTTGTTTTTGTGAAGTACAATAAATAAAACACATGGAGGTAACTCTGACTTTCTCTTTGTGCAAGATACTCAAGAAAGTGGAGTCAGGTACTCTGTTTTGCTACACTGTCCTGCTGCATCTACTGATTGTACTGAAGGCTCTTAGGGTTGTTCACTTTTCTGAATGAAGCAAACTGTAACACAAAAGAACAACTCTAAGATTATACTGCTATTGAACTTTGTTTCACGTGAGATTAGATGTTCTTTACTAGTTGATTTGCATTCAATGCTATTATAAACCTTTGGTAATGAGTTGGGCCTACTCACTTATTCAGCTCATACTTACAGAAGGAAGATGTGCCAGTATTAGGCAAGATAGGAGTTACTGGCCTACAGTGTTGAACAAAATTGCTTGTATACTTAGTGTGGTGGATTAAGCTACAATCTGGTAAGAAAGAAGATGAACTAAGGTATGGGTAGGAAAAGTTAGTATTATAAAAACTAGTAATTTCTATTGTGTTCTTCAAAAACTGTATTTTAAGTATATTATTTAGCATATACAACGTAATAAAATGGTACAAGTACACATTTCAAAATGAATACATATATACATATTGGATAGGCAAATTAAATTGATTTTACTAACAGATGGTTAAGCTGAAGCAGATCTGAGCTGGACATGGTTATGTAAATCCATAATCCCAGCAATCTGGAAGGCTGAATCAGGAGAATTAGAAGTTTTTGTCCAGCCTGGCCAACTTAGTGACTTAGTGAGATCCTATCTGTAAATAAAAACATTTAAAAAGGCTGGAGATGTAGCTCAGTGGAAGTGGAAGGCCCTAGGTTCAATCACCAGTATTGAAAAAAGGAAGATATAGATGATAGATAGATTGATAGATAATAGATAGATGATATATGGATATAGAGTTAGAAATGTAGCTCAATGCAAGGGTCCTGATTTCAATCCCAGTAGTGGGGGAAAAAAAGATGAAACAGCTCTGGAGGTCCTTGTATTGAAGGAGGGTCAGTGCGCCAAAAATTGGTCAAAATATGAAAAGCATTGGGATCGTCTGGCTTAAAGTATCAAGCTAGAAGTCTTGAAATACATGCTGCAACTCTTTTGCTTATGGTTGCTTCTACACCCTGGCATGTACCGCTCTCTTTAACTCATCCTTTTTCAGCTTCTCTGCCTGATTTGTTATTGGTTCATAGGAGTTGTTCTCTCTCAGGAGCCTTTACAGCTCACATAAGCAGCATGGAGTGATGCTCTCATGTGCTTATTAAACTCCTCACGTGGGAATGTGATGGGACACTTCAAGGTGACTGCAGTGCCTGGCAACTCGCAGATGTTGGTGATGATCATTTCACACCTCATTGCCAACTCTATCTGTTTTGTATTGTTAGCCTCTGTGTGCTTGTGTGTCTTCCCAGTCTGTGATAATTTCTAATCATCAAAGTGTCTGTTGAAGGTTATCAGATTCCAGTTCCCTTAATTTCCTTGAGGAAGTGAAAGGAAGAAGCTGGAAGGTCTGTGCAGGACACTGTCTGTCCAGGATGAGGCCAGAAGGAAGAGCTGTGGGGCCCAGTTTGAGGGTTCAGGTGGAGTTATGGGCAACTGGTTGCTCAAAGCAGCATGCAGGCAAGTGGGAAAGTGTAGGTATACTCAGGAAATCTCTGGAAATATTAAACTAAAGGAGTTCAAACTCACTGGAAAATGCCAAAAAAAAAAAAAAAGGAATGAATTTGCATTTGTATCCCTCTTTTGTTAAGCATATAATATACAGGGATGATATTCTTAAAATAGCTTTCGGGTGGAATAAAATAGCATTTATCTCTGTTGCCCTATAAGAGTTACAAGACTTTTAGCCACTCAGGTTATCAGGTAGAAAACTAGTTTTGCTTTTTCATTCCACTGTACACTGAAGAGTTCTTCTGTATACTTTATGACTTCAATTGTTTGCCCAAATTGCCTTGCTTAACTTTGGTACTTTGACTTGGTTCCTGGTCAACTGTTCAGGCAGCAGCTGCTCTCATCACTATGGTTTTTTTTTTTTCCTCTCTAAATTCTTAATTTATCATAATATATTCTGTATATACAGCAATGTTTGAGCATGTAGTCAGGTCAAGATAAGGAAAATCCCAAGAAATATTACTTATGGAGCCAAAAGGATAATGCTATTTTGTTCATCATGCCCTAGGTTTGTGTCAGGCTGCACATAGCAACAAAACTACAAAAAGACACATTTATTGGACCACATCCTGTTGTTAAGTGGTACATGGCTGTATGATATCTTTGTACTTTAATGCTTGATGCTCCTTATAAGATTCTAGACTAACCAACATCATTAGAATACATGTTAACTCTTTATAAAATGCTGAGGAAGTTTCCATGGTGTTGTCTGCATTTTGAGAACTACTAAGTCTTCCTATCTCATTTGCTCCAGGATCCTAGTGGCCTATTTGTTTTGGTGAATGGGACTTAATCAGTGAGGGTGTCTGAAGACCTCCTTTGTAGGGGCAACATCAAAACTTCATTTACTATGATGATAGGGCCTCAAACAAGCAAAGCAAAATAAAACAACATTTTCCTATAATATATTCTCTGGCTGCATCTTTGAGTTTTCCTCTGGACTATTTGACTTTTTGGGCATATTTGTTAGTCAGTGCAGGCTCTATGTCTTAAAACCCATTCTAAACTTTCAGGGCCTAGAGACTAAATGTTCCCTACAAGGCTGATGTGTTTGGGGGTTGGGCCTGTTTAGAAGAGGAAAGTCACTGGAAGTGTGACCTGGAAAGTGTATTCTTGTCTCTAGCACCCCATACCCTGCTTCCTGGCTACCATGTGTTGAGCAGCTTTCTCCACCAGGCCCTTCCACCAGATCCTTCCACTGTACCATTTCTGCCTTGGAGTCTGATGATCACAAACTAAACTCACTAAAACCAGGAGCCAAATAAATCTCTCCTGTTGGGAGCAGCTGAAGCTGGAAATTGACCTAGGGTATGACTCAGACATGACCCTACCAAAGTAACAAAGAGCACCTGGGTCAACCACCTGAAAAAGTTACTACAACCCAGGAAAACACCAAGTTCCTAGACAATCCAAGCAATGGGTTGCTAGGCAGAGGGGCTGAAACTGACCTCATCCTTCCCAGTACATAGATAAACATGCAGCATTGGTTGAACAATACTTTTCCTCCCATCAGGCGAATAAAGGCTCCACCTGACCCTACCTTTGTCTCTTTCTCTATTTTTCTCATCCTCTCACAGTCCTTTGCCCAAGAACTTCAGGAGCTGCATGGATCATGCACTCTCCTTCTTTAAGTGTCAGGTATTTTGTCCTGGCTATGAGAAGGTGACTAATATAGGCACAATGGTTCATTTAGTACAATATTTATCTGAATGTGGGGATGATGCAGAAGAATGGTAATGAGTGAAGATGTGGGTTGAAGGATGGAAAGCGCTTACTCCAGAGTCACCAGGGAATCCGGCTCTTTGTTAGCCATTGCGGGGAGGTGGGGAATCTTCACCTCAGCACTGTTGGCAGTTCAGGTGACTTGCTCATCTGTATTTGGCTGTGCTCTGCTCTGGAAGACATTTATCACCCTCTACCACTAGATGTCTGGCCTCTACCATTAGTGGCCAGTAGCCCCTTGCCCTGTTATGACAACTGAACTATCTCTAGACAGTGTCAGAAGGCTCCTGGTATTAAAAGTGCACCTGACAACTGCTTTTGCACCAGCCATGGCCACCTTCATGGAGCTCAGCACCAAAGCCAAGATACTTATTGTAAGCCTGGGGACATTGAGGTCTCCCTCAGGCAAAGTCAAAGCAGCCATGAAGGTGGCCATCGATGTAAGATATCACCACATCAGCTGTGCCTACACCTTTTAGAATGAGAACAAGGTGGGAGAAGCTATCCAAGAGAAGATCCTAGAGAAACTTGTGAGGTAGGAGGACCTCTTCATTATTAGCAAGTTATGGCCCACATTCTTTGAAAGAAGTCTAGTGAAGGAGACCAGCCAGAAGACTCTGTAGGACCTAAAACTAGACTACCTAGACATCTACCTCATTTATTTTCCACAGAAACTTCAAGCTGGGAAGGAACTCATCCCTAGAAATGATAAAGGTGATATCCTCCCCAGTAAAGTAACATTCCTGAACGCATGGGAGGTCATGGAAGAGTTGGTGGATGAGGGGCTAGTGAAAGTCTTTGGTGCCTCCAACTGCAACCACTTCCAGAATGAAAAGCTCTTGAACAAATGTATAGTCAGAGTTTTACTAGAGAAAACAGATATAACACAAGATATAAAATATATAAGAAATTACAAGATTGGCTTACAGTGGTCAGCCACAGAGTCGAATGAGGAAGCATGCAGAGGGTGTCTGCAAGCTGGAGGCCGAAGGATTCAATCCAAGGTCTAGAGTTCACTGCAGTGTCCCATGCAAGCCCACACCAGCAGGCCAATGGGTTTGTGACAGAAGGCTGAAGAGTCTAGGCCAGCAGTCTGAAGGATCCAAGGCCGAAGCCAAAAAGTCTGCTCTAGAAGCCAAGAGACGACGTCCAAGTGCAAGGCGAAGACTGGAGCTTCTCTGAACAACAAAGAACGGAACCTCATCTGTCCTTCCTCCCTCCCTTTTATACCACCCAGGAAATGAGCCACCCTAGGGTGGGTCTTCTACACCCTAGGGAGTAGAATTGCTAAGCCAATTTAGTTAAGCTTCTAAACATCTCAAATTGACACAATCAATCAACCATTACGACAAGCCTGGGCTGAAATGTAAACCAGTGACTAACCAAGCAGAGTGTCACCCATACCTCACCCAGAATAAACTGATCTAGTACTGCCACTCCAAGGGCATCACTGTTGCTGCCTACAGCCCCCTGGGCTCTCCAGATAGACCATGGGGCCAAGTCAGAGAACCCTTTACTACTGAAGATCTCAAGATTAAGGAGTTTGCTGCAAAGTACAAAAAAGTCACAGCCCAGGTTCTGATCTGTTTCCATATTCAGAGGAATGTGGCAGTGATCCCCAAGTCTGTGACACCAACTTGCACTTTGAGAACTTTCAGGTCTCTGGCTTCAAGTTGAGTGATGAGGACATGGGTGGCCAGAAACTGAAGGTCCTGTATTGTACCTGGCATATCACATTTGGAGGCATATTCCTTCGATGCTGAATATTGAAGCTGAATCATATGATTAGATGACCAGAAGGCTGCTACCCTCTCACTGTGTGGAACTCATTCCCTGTGAGACCTGTTTCAACCAAGCTTTTCTGAACCCATCTGTACCTCAGCTCATTGCAGGCAGACTTCAGGAAAGCTGTATTTATAGAGCCTGTGTTCAATGAGGAGCAGACATCATTGCAAAGCCTGACTCATGTGACAATTTTTTTTCACTTATCTGATCTCCAGATGTTTGTTGAATGTCAGGAACTTTGCTAACATTGAGGATACATTGATAAAAATAATAAAAATAATAGTAGTTACAAACAAACAAACAAACACTTGCTCCTAACTGAGAATCAATGGTCTAGAGTCTTGGCAACCTCCCCAGTTGCTATGTAGTAGACAGCAAGCAGGAGAAAGACAGCATGGAAAATGACACAGGAAGGATTGAAGACCAGAGCCATAAATAGTGTCTCATTTAACCCACATTCCATTGCCAGTCACAGGAACATGAGTCCACAAAGGAGTGGAGAAAATATGTTAAAACAAAAAAATGTTTGCACGTTGTTGCATGCCTGTAATTGCAGCTACTTGTGAGGCTGAGGCAGGAGGATCACAAGTTTGAGTCCAGGATGGATGACTTATAAAAATACAAAAAAATACAAAAGGGATGGATATATAACTCAGTGTTCCCTGAATTCAATCTTAGTACTGAGGGGGGTAGGGAAGGCAGACATGGGAAGGGGAGCCCTAAAAGACATATAATATTTTAATTTAAAATTCTAAGAGTAAACTATATAGTATATGAATGTTCCAATTATCAGAAAATTAGATGGTCATATATTTCTGAACTTTTCTTCCTTGCAAATTTCAACTGAAAATTGGTTGTTGCCTTTTACATACACTGTATTGTGTACCTGTGTACAGACAAGTGTGTCTACACATATAAATGCTTTTCTCCACCTAGGTTCTCTTTACAATGCAATTATTAACTAACGCAACAAAACCTGACAGGGCATATAGTAAGAACAGGGGCCAGGGATATAGCTCAGTGGCTCAGTGCCTGCCTGGCAAGTGCAACGTCCTCAGTTTGATTACTGGTACCAAAAAAACAAAACAACAAACCAGTAGATCCTTTATGGCTGTAACATACATAGAAGTGTGTTTCATAACTGCCTACTTGTATAGGGAAAAGCTGGAGAAAGGGAGTAGCAACCCCATTTTGGGATACAAGTGCTCCAAGGGCTGGAGAGCTCAAACGTTCCTATATTCAGGGAAGATGGAACAATTCACCCATGTTGTAGCAATCTCTTCAACAGTATCTATGGATCAGGAGAGAATTATACAAATAAATATGGCATATCTGCTCATATGCATTATAACAGTAGTATATGTGGTCCAGGCTGGAGTGGCTAGAAATGGCCTCTAAAAATACAGGTCTAAATGTTGAAAAGCTGACAATATTTTCTCACTATTAACTCCATGCAGGCTGTGTTGCACTAGGTGCGCCTGGCTGGGATGGGGGTTACAAAGGAAGTGGAAGTCATGCCCCATGTACTCAAGGAATTTACAGCTTAATAGATTATATACACATGCCAGTGTATATGGAACACTTTGGCTGACAGCCAGTGGTAGATCTGTTCACTTGTTCACTCTGTCTTCCTACATTTTCCATTAAGTATCTCACACCGGAAAAAGCAAGATCATCTGAAAGAGTTCTTTCTTAAATAGATGAGTATTTTTGTGTCTTTTACCATAAATACCAGGTCACTTAGAGATGAGGCATGAGACTAAATTATTAAAAAAGATCAGTGAAATACTTTTTGAATAAATGAAATATGTGGATTATCACTCTGAATGCTTTTCCTTTTTCACTGCTTTCCTTTCTCATTCCTAAGTCTACAAAGGGCCTCTGTAAGTCAGATTTCTTCCAGAAACAGGTACCTTTAATTCCGAGATTACTTTGCCTGCATGGGTATTGCTCAGGGCTGTGATGGACTATGATCATAGGGCTGCCCAAAACTTGCCAGGGCCTGTGCCATTCTGGGAGCACACGTCAGTGCTGTACAGGAGAGGAGGCTGTCCCTTTCTTGAGGGAGGGGACCTTTGCAGGAAGAGAATGCTCTCACACCTGCATTGGAAGTGGAGGATTATGCAGAGCCTTGAAGCCCTACATAATTTGGGTCTTTTCTGTTCTTCACTTTTATTAAAAAGGGGAAAAAATAAAAAATGAAACAATAAGAAAGAAAAAAGCAATTTAGCTATTTAAAAACATTCAATTTCCAATTTCTACTTTCTACTTCCTCCCACCTTTACTATGCTAACCCTGGCAGTCACTGGATTGTCTCCCAGGCTGATACTTCTCCTTCCAGCAGATCACCAGAGCTGCAGGAATAAGTACTTTTTAATGTTCATATTGTGTGGATGAAGAACTTAGGCCTTAATGACTTTAGAATAAATTGCCCAATATTATAAAGCCAGTGTGTCTATGCCCAATATTATAAAGCCTGCACCTATGTCCATATCCTCTGAGGCTGACTAAATGTTCACGGAGCTAATGTGAGGCCAAATTAATGAGGTGATGAGAATAGCTTCATAATTACTCGGTACAGTAAATTAGTTCCTTCATCTTCTTTTCTACTCAGGTTTCCAACAAACATATTTTAGATGTATGTAATAATGTATTTTTGTTTCTAGAAAGTTCTAGCTGTCTAGTGTATAGATTTACAGTGATACCTCAGTTGTCAAACGCCTCCATATTTGAACTTTCCACTACTCGAACAGCAAAGTTTTGAAAAAAAAAATCTGCTTGGTATTCATAACTTTGCTCCATAGTTGCACAGAAAATCCAACCTAAAAAAAAACCTGTGCTGGCCAAGGGTAAGTCATACCTTTCACCTCATGTCAGACACAAAGGGGTGACACTTCAGTTTAAGTACTGCTCTTGCCCAGACAACATGTAATGCTTGTGTTAATGCATTAAAACATTCATCAGTGTGCTTTTTCTTTTTGTGCTTCATTCATGTAAAATATTATAAGTAGGGCTTCAAAGAATGTGAATGATACCAGCAGTAAACTAACAGACAAATCTGTGAGAACCCTGATAGAGTTAAAGAAAGAAATCATTGTACAATTTGTTGAAGTCCTGGAAAAATGAATTTATAAGTGTAATTTTTGGGCCTCAAAGCCAATTGTTTGGTTTTCCATTGTTCTTTATGGGAAAAATATGTTGAATTCTTGAACTTTTTGGTGTTCAAACATGAATTTGGCATGAGTTGAGTTTGACCATGAGGGATCACTATTTTTTTTCTTCACAAGGCCCTTCATATATTGATCTTATTACACACATGAAGAAATCCCAGGGTTTGTGCATTTTCTCCTGAAATCATAGACTTCCATCCTATCTGAGTCATTCAGGGTCCACAGTCAGGGTAAAATCAAGGACATGCCCAGAAATAAACCCTTCACCTAAAGGTGGGTGTTCTGGACTGCTATTGTGTTCCTTTGAATTTCTGTGTCAAAGCCCTGACTCTCCATCAGATGGTATTTGGAGATGGAATCTTTGAGATGTAATGAGATTTAGATGAGGTCCTGAGGGTGGACCCCTCAAGATGGGATTAGTGCCCTTATAAGGAGAGACAGATGAATGCTGGGTTTTTGCCTCTGCTTTTTGCCATGCAAAGATGTAACACTAAGTTGTCCTGCCATCTAGAAAGAGAACCTTCACTAGACATTCAGACTATAAGAATCGACTTGTCCAGCTTTCAGAACTGTGAAAAATGTTATTAAAACCATCCAGTCTACAGTAATGTGTTGGAGCAGCCCAATTTGAGTAAAACAGTGCACATTTGAGGTTGGTTATGCCTATAGTCAATTTGTTATAGCCACACTAAGTATGTGACTCTAGGAAAAGTATTAATATACTTGATCTTTGCCCTTTTCTGCTAAGTGGAGATAATGACACTTATTAAGAGGGTCATAACAATAAAGTGAGGGCATTTTGGAAATGACCAATCTCAGTGCAGTGTGAGTCATATCAGACTTCATCCTCAAGGAGTCATTTTCGGAAAAGTCCACATTTGTAATCCCATGGAAAAGTTATTGGAATTCTAATACATATATTGCAATCTATCACTTCCAGTGCAGTGCATGGTGAGAATAAAGACACTAAGGCATATTTGCAATTGTGGGGAACCAAGGAGGTCCTAAGTTCAGTTAGAATGATGGCTAACTGGAACCAAGGCCTCAACCCAGGCCTGAACCAGATTTTATTAATTTGTGAAGAGAGGAGTGACTTGGGTATGAGTGACTGCAAGAGTGGTGGGAAGTATGTGAGTGCTGTGAGCTGGGATAGATAGGAGGACTAAAATCATCTCTGCAATATGCAGAGGGAAAGGTATGCAGAAAGAGTAATCTGCATGTCACAGGTTGGGGAAGTATGTAGTGTTTTGGGGTTGGTACTTCAGTTTTGTTGTGTAATCATCATGCCCTGAGAAGTCATAGCCTCTTTTCTTGAGGCTCATTTTCAGCAGACAGCATAGCAACACTCAGCCTAGCTCATATTACTTGGGGGCTACAAGCAGGACTTCATTGATCTGTCACATTGCTTTAAGGATTAAACATCAGCACCTCAGGTAGACCTGTTTGCATTGCTTAAAGTCAATTGAGGGGATAAAGACAAAATTTAGACAACTCGACATGTATCAATACATGGAAACAGGGCCAAGTTTAGCCAATGGAGACAACTGCTCTTCTTTCAAGGAGTCATCCATGTGGTCCTCCACAGTCGTTTATCCTGATGGTCTCCTGGTCAGATGTGGACAACTTTCAACTCCAAGTTTTGGTGAATCCAATTAAAGTTGGTTGCTGTTTGTGGCAAGGAACAGAGATATGGAAAGAGAACATGTCTCCCGGTTTTACTTTTCCAGTTTCATCATGAACTGGACTTACAATTTGGGAGAACAATTCAAAATACAGTTTGATGATACTTTTACCATTCCTTAGACTACCCTGGAAATACTCTGGAATATTTTCTTGGTGGGACTTTATTTTCCCTGTTAAATCTTACATGAATAAAGTCACAAACCAAAGTATGAAAGAACCAGACAGGCTATTTTGAAATCTCTGTAGCTCAGAAATGCCTTTGTTCTCAAAATTAAGACTTCTCTAGACCACTGGTTAACAGAGATAAGGCTTTTGAGTATTTTCAACAGTTTGAAGGAACTTAGCCACATACATTATTTTCCCTCAACAAAACAGATTTGCAAATTCAAATTTCCATATAAACCTGTTCCCAGGGAACATGTACAATTACCAAGGAGGTGATTTTTGTTTCTCCAGGATGCCAGAAATTCTGGTACAGCTAAAATAAAGATGAGGTTTTTTTTTTTATCCTTCGAATTAACATATCAGTATATGTGGATGAATGAACTCCTACACTCACATTTTTTGTTTTTGTGGTTTTTTAAAAAGTAAAACTCCTGGAAACAGTGCCACATACTGCTATACCTGGACAGTGGAGCAGGATGAGTTAGAAGTATCTGGTCCTTAGGAGAGGAAGAAAGAATTGCCCTTTATGTCACATTCCAGTAGCTGTAAAATATTGGTGAAAACACTTCTGTGGCCAGAAGGCAAGTAGTGTACAAGGAAAAATGCCAGTGCCACTGCAGACTTGTTAGTTCTATGGAGAAACACTGCATAGGATAAGACAGAGGCCTGACATACTGACACTTCTTTTTTTTTTTTTTGCAGCACCGGGGATTGAACTCACAACCTCATGCCTGCCAGACAGGCGCTTAAGCCATTGAGCCAAACTCCTGACCCTAGTTTTTTTGAGGCAGGGTCACACTATGTACCTCAGGCTGGCCTTGCGTTCACATTGTATCCCAAGTGGGCCTTGAACTCACAACGCTCCTCCTACCTCAGCCTCCGGAGTGCAGGGATTAAAGGCATGCACCACCACGCCCGGCTTCTGACACTTCTTAAGGAGGGGTAAGAATTGGTGAAGTTCCATTATACTGGTTAAAAACAAGACAAACAATCTGCTGCTCTGCTTTGTGGCTGCAGGCTTCCCTGACTGGGCTCCAAGGCTGGACCTCTGGTATCTGTAAGCTGCAGGTGCTCTTTCTTCTGAATCAGTGAAAACAGAGTCATACTCTCAGGGTTGCATTAGAGTCCTTTCAGGCAGGTTCCTCTAGCTCCTTTGCTCAGCTGGACCAGGATCCTGGCAATGGCTGAAATTTCAGGCCTCTCATCTTCTGTAGCACATGCAGCTTGCAAGACTGAACAATGATGCTGGAAGCATAACTTAGTTTTTCCTCTGCTTCTGATGCCTGTGTCCCCACAATGGGACCCTAGAATTGGTTCAACTAATTCCAAACAGCACACTGAGAGTCGTTGGAGATGCTTACTGACAAACACAGAAAGGTTTCTTTGGAATTGCTGTTTACCCCTGTGAACAAGTCTGAGACATGATAAATGCCTGTGCGCAGCACTGTGCAGCAAGCCCAAGCCGGGACACCTTGCTGGATGCTCCACATGGCTCTGCATGGGTCCTGCCCAGGGTTCTCTTAGCACAGAACATCCGGTCCAGCCCACGCTGTTCCAATAACATCACCAGTAGCCTCCCGGCCAAATTCTTTCTGTGCCACAAGGAAAAGTTACCTCCTGTCACTACCTCACACCCATCTTGTAAAAGCAGGTCCAGAGGCAGTAGTGGTGTGAGAAGTGGTATAAAAAGCCAGTGTTACAAAGGGTAGGCGGCCACTTGGTGGAACTGTAAGTGTGTTTTACTTCCAGATGAGGGAGAGCGACCCTTGGGCAGTCGGTCTCCTGGAGGAGTCCCAACTTTCTGCCCCGGCGGCCCACGGTGACCTGTGTCTTCCAAGGAGCTGGACAGGGACAGGGCTGGAAGCGCTGATGTCAGCTCCCGACCAGGGTGCGGCTGCGGGGCGGGGCCCTTGGCCACTGGTGGCAGGGTGACAGAGGGCCTGCCGCAGGCACAGAACCTCCAGTGTGTGGCAGGCCAGCCTCCGCAAACAGCAGCCTCTTGCCCTGGCCAGTTACCTGTCGCGGGTCCTCTCAGCCCCTGGATCCTCCAGCCAGGCAGGAAAGTGCTGCTCTGGACTCTGCCCTCTGTGCCTGCAAACACACTTTTTGCCTACATTTCCCCCTTGTGTGTTTTAAAGACTGGATCTCCTTCCTCACTTTACTCGCTACTGCCCTAGCAGCCCCCAGCTCAGGTTCTCCCAATTAATTGCAAACGGTTTACAGGATTGAGACTTTGAAGCTTGGTTTCCAGGTAGAGAGGAGCTCTTCCTGCTTGGTTTAGCTTTCCTAGGACGGCGTCCCGGGAAGCCCTGGGGGAGGGCACTGGGAGGAGGGGTTGGGGGAGGAGGAAAGAAAAGGGAGGGGACGAGGTGGGGGGAGGGGGAGCTGTAGACGAAGGCACGGGAACCGCTTCCGGTCTCTTCATTCCCACCAGCCTGGCCTGCTCTCCACGCATCTGTTTTCATTTTCTCAGTGTTTAAACTTGATTCACTCCCCACCTCGGAGTCCTGCCACCACTCCCATGAAAGACAAAAGATGGATTTCATCTGCGTCCTGGAAGAGGGCAAGGAGCACTCTGTGACTGCGGACACGGGGCAATGCAAAGTGTGCACAGTTGCCTGAGTGGTCTCTGGAGAAAAATAAAACAATATTACATGTTTTAATTAGGAATTCAACAGAAAGTTTCAGCATTCTTTTACTCCTTAAAACAAATTTTACCAATGATATGTGAGACTCATAAACGAAATGGTTTCTCAGCTCCGGTGCTTTTACCCCTTTGATTCATTTCCTTTTTTTTTTGACCGATGAACGGTGGAGTCATGAGATGGTTGATACATCTCTCTGCACTTCAGAATTTGTAAGTTTGGAAATGGCAGTAATTCCATTTACTCCACGTGTCTACTATACATAGCCACTCCACCGAGATCATCTCTTTGAATTCTAGGTGTGGGCAGCGTATACACCTGTATCTACATCGGTGTCTGTGTATCTGTCTGTACATGTTGCCCAGCGTGCCTCAAATTCCTTCTTTAAATTGGGTGTCTGAGAGCAGAAAGAGGAAGGAGGAAAGAGAAAGGCATCAGGTTGGTGCCTCAGTGGCTGCCCCTCAGGCTCAGCCCCTCCCACACAAGCATAATGGCTCGCCAAAGAGACTGCCCAACTGTGTCTCCTCACAGTCACAGTTGCATTTTTATTTTTAAAAATGTAACTATAAAACTAAAGAGATTTAGCACGATGGTGGACTTCATCTTTTGAGTGAGGTGAGGGTGATTAGAACTTTGTCCTGTTCATGTGGTATCGTGGAGATTAACCTTCCTGCTCCAAGAGATGCACCCATGGAGAAAGAGACCTATCCCCACTATTCCTGTAAAACCCACTTTCTCCAAGGTTTCTACCAGGTGGCTCGATGACCCTAGAGTCACTGAGCAGGAGGCTTGTCCTGTGCTTTCCTTGAGAGTATTTGGGGTATCTTTCTACTACACTGGGTGGTAGAGGAAGCAACTTTTTGCAGGGAGGGGAAGGTGTTGTAAATTGGGTGGTGGCCCGAGTTGTTCCAAAACATCTTTTACCTTTTCTTTAGAGACACTGTGATGATGCCTTTCATATGGAACTTTATTTATTTATTTAATTTTGGTACCACAGATCAAACTCACAACCTCACACTGGCCAGGCAGGCACTTACACCACTGAGCTAAATCCCTGGCCCTATTTTTTGAGACAGGGTCTCACTATGCAGTTCAGGCTGGCCTTGAACTCACTTTGTAGCCCAGGCTGGACTCAAACTCACAACGATCCTCCTGCCTCAGCCTCCCGAGTGCTGGGATGAAAGGCGTGCACAACCACGCCTGGCTTCGTATGGGACTTTAATAGTACTCTAGATATTACTGGAATCAATGTTGAAGTCTGATGAGAGCACATTTTTATTATTTTTACTTGGATATACTCTCTCAGTTAGTGAAATAACTTTAAATTGTTTATAGAGATTTCTAATATTGATATAGGGGAAATAAATGTAACTCCCAACCTGCTAGGTGTCAGATACATCAAGTTTGTGTTCCCTGAAATTGAAGAATGAATTCTAAAGAACAATGGATATTAAGAGCAGGAAAACTTTATTGAGAGAGATAGCTCCTGAGAGACAGGAGGGGACCTGAAAGTGGGATGCTCACAAGCCCACTTCTCAAAGGAAGTTTTATAGAGCAAAATCACACGATGGGTACAACACGGGTCAAAACTTGATCAACCAATAAGATTACAAGTATAGCCAGTTGCTTAGGTAATATTGATCCCATGGGGAAGCAGGTCATGCAGCAAGTGAATGTGGAAAGAATGAAGACCTTTTCAGGAAGGATTGGATCAGGAAGTGTCCTGATCCCCACTCAAGTGACTGATGTCTATCTAGGCTTTTTTGGACCAGGTGATACCAATTATAGCAAATTATTTATCCTTGGGAAGGCATGTAGGCCTGTTCATTCTGTCTCTATCTTGAAGCTTGGCCTTCAACAGATGCCCCTCCAGCCGCAATTGTAATGTGTTCTCATCCTCTGCACTGACTCTTGAGGGCCTACTCTTGTTTCACTGCCTGTAATATTTCTACTTAACTTAGCTGTCTGTAATAATATGAATTTTCTCTTATGTGCCAAAAATAAAAAGGTATAAAAATTCCAGTGTACACATTTGTATTCATACATAAATTCTAATTATTTTACACTGAATATGTTTTCAAGTGTACTACATGTTATATAAAGCAGCTACAATATAAAAATACTTGATAAGGAAAAACCCAGGGATTTAGAAAAGTGTTCTTTTAATGTACTTTGATTCATCCAAAAGGCTGTGTACCCAGAACAAAAGGACACCAGATTTGGGAGCCAATCCTTCATGGAATTGCTAGGTTAACTCTTGTCACCAAATCTACATGCTTTAGATAACTTCATTTTTTAGTATGGTTACTCAGTAATGCCTCTGAGTCACAATTTTCCCCAAACTCTCTTTTCTTTGTTCTCATTCTCTTTTTAACATCACTTGAAACAATCAGTCAACTTTTTCTTTGGTGATGGGAGACAAACAGAATGGGGCATTATAGAACTAAAGAAGAAAACAATCTGTGTGGCTCCTCCTTCATTTTCATCTAAAGAAGAAAGCCATTGAAAATGTTTGTATGGTCATTAAGAACTGCCTGCCTGTGGAGCTTCTCTGTATCTGCTTTCCAAGGTGGCCCAGGGCCTAATTCCCCCCAGTTCCTCTCACCCCCCATGAAGTAAATCCCTCTGGTGGCCTTCCCTATGCTATGAACACTTAGGGAAGCCAAAGCTGCTATCAATGCATCACCTTCACTGAAACTTTGAAAGGACAAGGAAGGAAGATTCAGAACAACAGGGAAAGTAAGCAAGGGAAACATTTCTCAATGGGAAGACTGTTTTCAACAGGCACATGGTGACCCTTGCCTCAGAGAAGGGAGGCACAGAGTGCTGTTTGTGAAGGAGAAACACTGCACTGTTATGCAGAGCTTGGGAGGTTAAGGGTCTGAGATTTATGGACAACAAGGGACTTTTAAGAAGAAGAAGCAACCTCTCATTTGCCAGGCTGCAGGTGCAGGGGCAGGGAGGAGAAAGTGCAGAAGAGACCCACCTCTTGGAAGTCAGAGTTAGGCACGTTGCCTTCTGCAGGGCCTCACCTGACCCTCTGTGTAATGGGATCAGGACAAAGGGAGGAGTCCAGGGCTCCACTTGGGCAGCACAGCCTTGATGTTCAGAACCAGAGTTGGGACAGGAAGCATTTGAAAGACCCTAGGACTCTGGGCACAAGCCTTGAACTGTTAAAGTTATCGACTGTAGTGATCTTGTTATTCCTCTATTCTGAGTCTCTGTCTCTCCTATGTCTCCCTTGGGTCTTAACAAAAAGAAAATCAGCATGGCGTAATGAATCCAGGTAATGACTATTCTCCAAGATGCTTAGATGAATTATTGAATCTCTGGACTGTTTTTGGAGTCAGATTGCCCAGATTTTGACTCTGACATAGCTGTATGGTCATGAGTGAGGTATTTAACTTTTCTGTGCCTTGGTTTCTTATATATAAAATGGGCATAGCAGAAGTACTTACCTCATTTGGTTGCTGTAAGGACTAAAGGGAAAATGCACATTCTTTAGAATTCTCTCTTGCAGATATTCTAGTTGACCATGACTTATTTAAGGAAGGAATGAGCATATCTGGAAAAGTACATTTTAAAACAGGCAGGAACAGAGAAAGGTTGAGCACTGGTTTGATGTCCCGTATTGGAGCAAGACTTGATTCCACTGAGGTTTCATGGAAGACTCTCTAACTCTTTCTGAAATGAGACTGTTTTCTCCAATGCCTGAGTGGCCTGTCCGAAGGCTAGGATGCAAGCTCCCAGGGTGTATGACTCATATCTCTGAGCAACCCAGGGATTCAGGTGCTGAGCTGCCAATCAATGGTCAATTTCCAATAAGATTTATAAGGTGTGTAGGACAAGGAACAAGCACTCACTAAAACTGAGTGTCACAGTGATTCACTTCTGCATTCTGTGAAATGATTGAGAGGATACCTGCTTGGAAAGGTGTAACTCTGTCAAAGATCTAGTCTGCTACCTGGCATGTAGTAATATGTGCTAAACGTGATAGTGGTTAGTAATCAAAAAATGGACAACTAAAAAAAATGTAAAAAAGAAAACTAGACAACTGAAGTTCATGGACAAATTAAATTATTTTAGTCCTATCAGAAGTTTCAATGCCCTTGCAAATCATTTTTAAAAATCACTGTAAAAGAAAAAAATCAGCCAATGTTCTTTCCTTGCTTTACTTTCCTGCTTCACTACCAATATCTCCTTATATCATTCTAGTTTCACACAACAAACAACAGTTACACATAGGTGAATTTTCTCTGGAAGATAAGTTCTAATAAAAAAATGACCATGTGACGTAGAAAGCAACATTTATTAATTTTCACCTTATTTTCTGAATCTTGGGAAAATGTATATTTTTAACATAGATAAATGTATACTGTCTTGGAACAAATATAAATGATGTCACTTTGCAGATATTAAAAAAATGGAACTGTGTGTACTAGTGATCTTAGATTTTAGATGAGAATAAATTCAGGTTTAGAGATTTTAGTTATTTCATTGTCTCCTTAAGAAAAACGTACCCTGTTCTAGGTATGAATTAAGATCCAGGGGAGAAGAAAATACATCTGATGAATGTTCTGTCTCTGAGAGGGTGTGTGTTTTTATATAAGGAAGTTCACAGAGTTCCACTGTTGTGTGTTTCCATAGCAATCTGTACTTTCTATTTCTCCTGTAATTATTTAATACATTATTTATTTAATTTCTGCGTTTTCCCTTGTAGGATCTAGGAGCATAGGAGCTATGGCTATTTCACATGCCAGGGTTCCCCAGGACCCACCAGTGGGTTTGTGCTTGGACTTAGTTTGAGCAGAGACACCTGGATGAAGTGCCCGGTCAGCTACTTCTTGCTGTGTTTTGTGGTCCAGTGTCTACACTGCTGTGCATCTCTGTTTCTTCATCTATAAAGCTGAGGTGGTAAAGTCATCTGCCTCAAAAAGAATTGTGAAGGTTAAAGGAGGTGACGCCTGCAAATAACTGAGGTTACTGCAAGGACTGTAGTAAATGTCAGTAGCCAGCCAGCAAGGGTCATAAGGTCAGGAGGTATATGGTGACCACTGAGTGGCAGTCTGGCCTGTAATGAATGATTCAACTACCCCAAAGATGAAAAACTGTAAAGTCGTTCAAAACCAACTTATCAGCAAGACCATTTGCAAGATGGTCATTTGGGTGCAAACCCAAAAAGCTTTTGATTTCGGATGCATCCTGAAGCCAAGATGAAGGAAAACATGTGAAGGCTCTTGTGAAACATGCGGGTTTGGAGACTGTCTTTCATTTCCCGCTTGGTCACAAGTTTGTTTATAGTACTCATCTGAATGCAAATCAGCCATTCTGGTGTCTTTGATCAATTTTGCTCACTTGAGAAGGGGGGTTCTGCACACTTACAGTAATATGGTACAGAGGATAATGACGATATTAAACAGAGAAAGCTGACATTCTTTGTATTCTGCTCTGGCAACTGCTTCTTCCAGTGTTATGGCTGCCAAGTGGCAGAGAGCACTTTTCCAAAATGCAGTTAGGTCAAGATAAATGTACAGTGCACATCCCTTTTAACAATGCTGAACCATTTAAGATCCTGACAAAGGGTTTACAAGTGAGTATATTTATATCTGAGACTCTAGGAAACAGTGTGTCTGTCCACTGCTAAACCCAGGTCCTCGTGTCCAGAATTTGATTTCTCAATGACAGGGTCTATTTTGGATATGCATGCCATTTTCATTGAAACAAAAGTTTCTGGGAGAGGTAGACCAATAAATGAGAGCATCTGCTACACAGTTTTATGGGTAACCAATAGCACAGTAAATTTGCAAAGCAGGTGGAAGTGGGCTAAGTAGACAGGATATTTGTTTCTATGAATCCATCCTTGCACCTGTGCTCATATGTATTTGGCATCCATGTCCATTTTTTCACAGGTGCTCTGTGGGTTTGATCTGCCTGAAGGTCTGGGTCTTCCTTCCTTTTTACTGCTACTTGCTCCTATGAATCGTTCACTGGCCAGGCTAAAGGAGATGCTTCCTCAGCTGGCTCAGTTTCAACATTGTTCACCATTTCCTTTGCATTTTTAGTGTAGGAAGAAGAAGGACTGGCGTCTCTGAAAGCCCATGCTAGGACAAAGAGTTCACTGACCTATGTCTGATGATTAAAAGTGTGCTATAAAAAAAGTCTTTTGGCAGGGAGAGGAAGGATGGTGATCAGTTGACACTGTTCAGTATGGTAGCTTCATGGCATAAACACTAAGAGGAAACCACAATACTGAACACAATGGGCTGGACCACAGACCACACGACAGAATAGACAGGCCACCACTTCCTAAGTACAGTGGCTTTGCTGGCTGTAACTGTCAAACAGGCAGCTTAAAGCAAAAGTGTGGGGTTCACCTGGGCTTTAACTTGTGCAAAATGCTAAGCATTTTGAGTCTGTAGTACCTGAGTCACACATTTCTCCTAGAAGCAGCTGTACTATGTGACAGGAAAGACAAGAGAGCCCCCTATCTTACCCACACTACACAGCTTATCATTTTGGATAAGAACAAGTAGCAAGAGTAATAAAGAAGACACCTCAAATCATTCTTTCTTTGTCATGAAAACATGCTTTCCCTGTGTTTTATTTTAATTTTAAATTAGCCTACAGAATACACTGATGCAACTTCCTATTTGCATGCACATTATCAGGGTGCTTTGCCTGCTCTTGAAAAGAGCCTCACTCGTACATTGTGGAATAATGAAAGCATTCCTTATCTATTATCACCTAGGCACTAATTTAGTGTCTCTGTGCAATTAGATTTGGCTTCAAATGGGATTCATTTCTCAGCAGGATTACTCAGTGAATTACTTTATTGTCTCTTTGTTCCCTTGGGGTCCTTTCAGAAAAAACACAGGAGAAAATGCTGCTGCTGGGCAAATCCCCAGTGACCAACGATGTGTCCTCTGGGCCTTGGTTACCAGAGCCAGTTACTTTCCTACTGCTGACAGCAAAGAGTGAGGAAGAAGAATCCCAAGCTGGTAGTTTTTAAGAGCCCCTAAAACAAGTTCGCTGTAGAAATGAATGCTCAACAGCCAGTACTTTCTTCTTGATCACCCAATCAGGTAGCTGGGCACCATGGGACAATTTTTCCCCTTTATTGCAAGGTTATTTGAGCACCAAGCATTCTTTTTAAATTAGAGACAGAGAGCATTGTTAAGAATATAACCGTGGTTTGCAAACACCTGCTCGCCCTCCCACACCATGCGTGCATCTACAAGTACATTCTTCAAGTACAGGTTTATTTCCCAATCGCTTTAACAGGTAAAAACTGGCAGAATTTCTTGGCAGAACATGCACTCTAATTGTCCTTCTAGCTGATACCTGTTCTGAGCCACTCCAAGTGGATTTCTTATAAAGCTCTCCTATGATCATCCAACTATGAAGCATTCCAGTGGACTTGCTTTGAAAGGTTCGTGGTTGCACAGACCATATAGAAGAAATTGTAGAATTACAGACACAATCAGAGAAAGCACCACATGGCTGCCAGTGAGTGGCTTCCCAACAACGCTGGGTGGAACAGGTGTATGTAAAGGTGACTCTTACTCCAGGGAGACAGTGCCCTGGAGAGCTGCAAGTTGGAGCATGCAGGGAGGTTTTCAAGAGTGAGCTGTAAAATTCCAAAGATTTGAGTTCGGTTGAAGATAAGCACCCACATGCTTGGTTTTCAGCACAAACCTGTCTAAAACACTCACCATAGCCTGTTAAAATGAACTGGAAATCTTGCAGCAAGTCCATTTCTCCTGAGGCTTTTGCTGCTTCCTGTAAGTGTCAGCCCAGAATAGCCTTGCTACATCTGAGCCAAAGACGGAAAAGTAATGAAACAGCCTTCTCACTTTCTATTGTTTTGTGTTCAAAGGGTATGCATATTGAATGGCCCTGAGTGCTGTATGCACAGATATATCAATCGAGATGTTCAGGAATCCAGATTACTATTTGGTTTTGGGAATCTGCAGTAGCAAGGTAGAAGTAAACTCTCATTTCACTTAGCAGATTTACAGTGACTTCCTACTTAGTACTTGTTGGCATTTTAAATATTGTAGACCTGATGTTGGTGCCAAAGACCCTATTTTACATGAGATGATAGAATGATTTGCTGACCAGTAAATCTGAGTAATCTGAGTCTGTTTCCTAAAGGCTACACTAATAGGCAGCACAGAGATGGTGGTGGTGGCGGCGGTGGCATGTGTGGAGGTGTTTGACCTGTCAGTGTCATTGTGTGTTGGGAGGAAAGGTACTAAATACTTTCCAAACTCCACAGTGCTCCTCAGTACTATATAAAGTACTTGCATTAGGCTGCTTCTTGCACAGAAGCAAATAATGGATCAGCTGCTTACATCTGGAGCAAATCTGTATAACTTTTGCTCCTTGGAAAAACAGATAGCACTATATTTGGCATGCTCTGCTCCTAAGACCTCTGTACAAAGCAGCCTCTGGAGAGTGGGGTGGGTAGGAGGGCTGTGAAAACAAGAACTTTTGGAGGACAGCAGTGCTGTGTCTCTGTGTCATTGGTGCTCAGGTGACTTCTTTTTGTGGTAATGTGGTAGTTTGTGCCTAGGTGATGGAAATGTTTCAGGTGAGCTTTCCTCTAAGTTCTCTTTCATGGTCCATCTGATTTTCAAAATTTGGAAAGACTGGCAAGCAAGTTGTTCAGTCATTTCCTGCATCTTCTCAGCACCTTTGTCTATTATTCATTTTAATGTAACTTCAAAGCAGTTTGGGGAAGAGTTTCCAGAGGGGCCACATTGGACTACAGAATTCACTCTGCTGGGCTTTCCCAGCAAGTCTTGTCCTTTCCAGGGACAGGTGCCTTTGAAGGACATCTCCTGATGGGGGCTGACGACTCAGTCCAGGGCTGCCACTCTGAAGCCTGGTAACTCAGCTGTCTCCTGGCACACCAGGAAACCTGCTCCCTCTGACATCATAGTGGAGCTGTCTGGGGAAACCTAGAGGATGGAAATGGAGAAGCAGTTGCCCAGCTGGGTAGGTTGGGCTGTGGCTTCACACCTGCCTCCCTCAGGGACAGGGGCTTAAATGCCTAGTTAGGGAGTTAGGGTACCTTGGCGGTGGGGAGAACAAGGTCACCCAGTGAGGCAATCCTCATGGTGGGGAAGTGTCACACTGTCTGAAGTGGAGTGATACAGGCCATTTGGAAATATCTGAAGGAAAGATCAAAGCCTGTGAATTTAATTACCCAATCCCACCTAATTAGCTGTGGCTAGGCTACTCTGTCTTCCCTGTGGAGGATTATTGATGGGCTGCTGCCCTTTGTCCTGTTTGCCCTGAAGCCAGCTGTACCCTGGCAGCAAATGTTCAGATATCTGCAAATGAGAATTAATGACAGTCAGCAGTTTGGGGTTCAGTTTGGGGCAAAGAGCCTAGGACAGAAAGGGTGGAGACAGAAGCGCACACTAGTGAACAAAAGTTTTGACCCATGTAGACTTGTGAACAAAAGTCTCGATTTTTCAAAATCTGGAAATTCCAGGTGGACTGTGATTCCTAACTCCCTAGGTGAGATGCCTCTAGGGAAGAATATTCTTTAATAGAGTTAGTCAGGGGATGGGGTGCATGCCTAGGGTAGAGGGCTACCGCATTCTTAAGTGGGGATTTGGATAGCACTCCAGGCTTGTTTGTCCTGGGGGACAAAGCTGCCCTAGGGATTGGACTTGGGTGTTACCCTGGGCTTGCCTGCTCTACAGAGCTGCTGACCCCACCTTAGGGCAGAAGAAACATCCCCATGAGGCTGTAGGCCAGGGCCCTCCTGTTCTGGTGGAGTCGACATCCTGTGTTTTATAAATGACCTGGATAAAGCTATCTTCATCCAACTTCCATAAGAGAACTAGTTTTAGAAGCTGGAGTGTCATTCTGACTGATCTGCTCCTCAGATATTACCTAGTATGCTGAAGAATGAGCAAAAAGACTCTTACAAATTGATTTTTATCTTTTTTGGTTAATGACTATTTTGGTAAGAAAATATATACCACTTTTCACTGATGTGGACATAACCTGTGGTAGTAAAATGCATATTTAAAACTATTCACGTGTGGTAAATATTCTGGGCACAAGTCTGGGTCTCACGAGTCCCCAGATCCTGCTTTCTCCATGGTGCTGGCCAATCCATGAGAAATTCAGGGCAGCAGACATTGAGAAAGTGAATTCTAACCTCCTAACTCCAGCTATATAACTGAGCTGATGTGCCAGATTCAATTTTATGTATAATGTTCAGTATTTCCTTCAGGAACTAGCTCCTCCTCCTTCCTCCAACCCTTTTTGAAGTGTTTTTCTGAGTTTCATTGTGATGTTATTGCTGTAGTTTTCTTTCTTTCTACTTGGATTACTTTCCTTAGGGAATATCTTGGGGCTCCCCCCCCACTTTCTTTTTTCCTTCTTTGCTTTTCTTGGTATTTTAAGTCTTACACCTTTATATTCAAAATATCTCATTTGTTTTCCCACACTCACTTTATTTGTCATAAATATCTCATGGCTCTGGGAGTCCAGTGGAAAACAGGGCCCAGCTCAGTCTCCTACAGTACTTGGGGAGGTGGGAAGAGGCCCCCTCTGCAGATGCAGTAGGGCTGGGGATCCCCTGACACGCAGAAAATGCATGTGGGTGAATAAGAGTCTCAGCAGACCTTTCAGAAATGCTGATCTGTCCTTTGGGGTCCTTGTTTTTAATTGAATGATTGTTTTCTAGGTTGTATTATCCTTCAAATTAGCATTCTGGATGTCCTGTGTTTATTTTTCAGAAAATTTTGCTAGCCTCCTGCTTAGTCTATTTTCTGTTTCTCTGACTGAATACCACAGCCTGAAAAACTTATAAAAAGATAAAGGTTTATTCAGCTTATGGTCCTGGAGGTCCAGGTCAAGGGGGCTGTGTCTGGTGGGGGCTTCCTTGCTGGTGGGGGCTCTAAGTAGAGTTACAAGAAGGTGCATGCATGACATGGCAAAGCAGTGAGCTTGCTGAATTGGATCTCTCTTTCTCTTCTTATAAAGCCACTTACGCCATCACGGGAATTGCTCTCATGACCTCATTCTACCCTAATTGCCTCCCAGAGGCCCCTACCTCCAAATTCAATTGAATTGAGTTTCAAACCTCTTAATAGCTCACAATGGGAAATAAGTACACTGTGAGTTTGGGTGGAGATATTCAAATGGTAGCATCTCCTTTCCCTACGGGAAACAGACTCCAGTGAACAGAAAGAAATGCACGAGATTGCAACAAGCAGGCTATTTGTGGCAGAGCTGAGGACAGACCTGTTGCCCCCAAAATTGTCTCTAGGAATGCAGAAGAATTTCAGAAGGCACCAAGAGAAAACTCAACACTTTATTCTGCAATCCCACCTGAACTGATCAGCCATGTCCACGCTCTGGTTTGGGGAGCTGCGCAGTGCACGTGGCTTTCAGAGCTGTTTCTAACATGGTCAGTCTCAGTTTTTGAGTCTCTGAATGACTCAAAAATTGACCTCGACCTCTGCCCTTGCCCTTTAATCCCACACTGCTCTGGGTCTGCACGCATGGGCAGCCCTGTCTGTGGAATGCATGTGACCATTCATCTACTCCATGCTTCCTAAAGCTTTTGTTTGTTGACCCTTCGCACATGGGTCTGCTGCTGAAGCAGTCCAAGTGGGAGTTCTCACTTTCTTCCTTTGGTGTGTAAAAAGCACAGACATTTCATGTTTATTATTGTTGAACTTTTCTCAGCTAAACTGAAGATATATATTGAGATGGTTTATTCTCAGGGGACTCACTTCAGACATTTCACAATATAAAAATAATTATCTTTAACATAAGCCACTTATTCCATGTCTTCCTTGTTTACAAAGAATTTTCCTTATTCAATATGAGTAAAATGACTAACACATACTTTGTGGACTTAGTGTCTATATTATTTTCTTGACTTAATCTTGTATCTTTGGTGATGAGAAAATTGCTGTCAACAGTAATATTGCTGCACTTTGAAATTCATGGACAAGTTTCACTGCTTTCCACATGCCACCCTTGGTGCTAGGGATGCCACACAGAAGGAGACAAAGACTAACTCTGTCTACTGAGGGTTCAGCCCCAGTACATTCTTTGCTTGGTCCAAAAAAAACCTTGTAAATCAACTATTTGAATGGGCAACTTAAATTAGAAAGCTAAGGAATAGATATTAAGGTCACAAATTCACTTCTCAGGAACCTTAATTCTGAGTCTTCTTATAACTTACTGATTATTTCATCTCCGAGACTGTGAACTTCTATTAGTTTTTCGAACAGAACACATCATACTTTCTGGAAGAGTTGTGTGCGATGTCTGAGCTGGCCTCCCAAGTTCTGGCATCTTAAGATGCCAGAAGTGTATCTGAAGTAAGACTTGTCAAGCACTAATTGTCCTTATTTGAGGCAAGTCAATTCTCTAAAAGTTCATTTTCTCTCTGAAAACATTGGTATCTATGTGAATCAATAAGTCATGAATTAATTTAACAATGTCGATGTTGGTTGCCTTGATCATACAAAAATGAACATTTTCTGAGCTCTAAAATGAAACCAGAGGCTATTTCCATAACATTTCACTCTCAAATTCATAAACACAAATGTGCCAGAATGCTAAACTTTTGGGAGTCAAGAAAATCCACAAGGAATTATTAAGCAATTAGCATTCAAAATTTCCAGGTTTTTGCTGAACTCATTATTAAAAACATTTTGGAGCCAGACAGTCCTGTCACTGAGCAAGCTCCTTTCTGATCCTTGCATCTTCCTTTGAACTGTGAAGCAGAAACACGTACAGCATGGTACGGTGCCTACAGTGCCAGCATCTGGAACATAGTAGGTGCTTAATATGAGCACATCTGGCTTGTATCACTGCTGCTGTGTTCTTTCCTTCCCTCAGTGTGATCTACAAAAATTTAAGAAATGTGGTTTCTTAAAGTAGAATCCCATTGTGGTGGCAGCCAGTGGAGTTTTTCTCCTGAGAAGGGAAAAATGGGGGACTGTATGAGCATGAAGGGTGTGGGACAGTGGTAGAAGGAACATAAAGTTGGATCAGGTCAAGTTTACTGATGTGAACTCACAGAGCAGAGATTATACATTTAATTTTGCGGCTGCTTGGAAAGATAGAAAGGACCCTAACAATTTGGTTGGCTGGTTAAAACATAGACCAAAAGGCAGCCACAGTGAGTGAGCTGGACAAGCCAGACCTGTCATGGTTTAATGTGAAGGGAGGAATTTGAAGGCTTAGGAAGTCCAGAATGTTGGAGTAGTTTTGTCACTTAAAACCTGCTCACCCACATTGGGAGGCTCCAGATGTTGTACCTTTCAGCCTAGTGTGAGCGCTGGATTTGTGAAGAGAGCTCCAGTAGTCTTGAAAGCACTGTAGGTCAGACTGTACAAGTGGGACTGCATTCTCTAAAATGAAAAATTTAAATGCAGTGGGAGTGACCAGATTCTGGAGTGTCAGGGGCCAGGTGGTGGCACTCTTATTTCCCAGGGCAAGGCTGGCATAGTTTCTGTAATGGTGTGGTGCTGTAATAACACTCAGAATAGTCTGACTTGTGCAGAGTTGTGACATCAGGAAGTTGAAAATGGTGTTTCTAGAAGTGAAATAGGCAGGAAGCTTACTAAATTCTTTCTTGATCTGTATAAGCAGAGAAGTTCTAGGTCAAGTGAGCAAAAGTCAAACTTGAATCATAAAAAGACAGAGTAATAGCCCCTCAGTCAGTTTCCAGATTTGAGCCAGTTTATGGACCCAGACCTCTTGAACGAAGGGAAGATTGGTTTCCTTTGTGGGAGGAGCCTGGAAAACTGCCAAAAACTTACTCTGTTAATCTTTATCCTAGTTGAAGGTACCTAGCGGCCTCTAGACTTGAACTACAACATGGCCTTTTCATAGTTCCCTAGTCTAACGGTCTTTGGGACTAAACTTTAGCCTCAGCTCTTTCCTAGGGCTCTAGCTTACCAGCCTACCCTGAAGATTCTGGATTCTCTGTTTTCATGGTGTAATTGCATAAGTCAATTTCCTGAAATAAATCATTCTGTATGTGCACACATTCTATTGATTTTGTTTGTCTGGAAATCTTCAATTAGTACAGATATTGTAGAACTGTTGTACACCAAACTAGTGGCCAATTTTTACAGTGTCCAGTAACCTGGGTAGGAATTTCAGAGTGCAGTGATCTTGGTGAGCTGGGGACAGTGCTGGGGACAACTTGTGGGGACACTGCTCTTCATGCTTCTTGGAGAGACTTTCAGGCTCATTCACCGGCTCTTCACTTGTTTTGCCTTCCTTTTGCACCTTACTGCATATTACAACTTTACAATGTTGTGTTTCATATTAGCAGAGTTGCTAATAGAGTCTGATTTTTATATTTTATGTCTTACATCTGTTTGCAAGATTACCCAAGACTTTTGTCATTATACTTTCTTCCCTTGTTCACACTTTCCAAGGTTTTTAATGGTGGCACTTTGAATGCACCACACTTCTGGCAGTATTTTGTAGCTTTTTTCAAGGGCAGCCATTTAAATGTATATATGATTCTTTAAAGGAGTACACAATAATAGTGCTATGCATACAACTAAAATTTAAAATTTTAAGTGAATGTGCAGTATAATTGAGGTTTTTTTTTTTTTTTTTTTTTTTTTTTTTTTTTTTTTTTTTTTTTTTTTTTTTTTTTTTTTTTTTTTTTTTTTTTTTTTTTTTTTTTTTTTTTTTTTTTTTTTTTTTTTTTTTTTTTTTTTTTTTTTTTTTTTTTTTTTTTT
>RJWM01007596.1:0-40168 GCA_004363535.1 Dasyprocta punctata | reverse complement strand
CACGATCTGTTCTCTGGAATCTAAATAGGACCCAACAGAATGAAACTTTTGAGATTTAAAGATATAAGAAAATAACAAGCTGTTTTCCAGAGTGGCTGTACCATTTTGTATCTTACCAATGTTGGAGTATTTTCCTTTCTTCATATCCTTACCAACACTTAATATTATTAATATTTTTATTTTATTCATTCTAATGCATGTGTAGTGTTATCTCATGGAGGTTTTAATTTCCATTTTCTTAGTGGATGAGGTTGAACATCTTTTTGCATACTTATTTACCACTATTGTCTGGCGAAATATTTAATTCTCTCCAACATTTTTAATGAAGTTTTTTCTTCATATTGTATGATAGGAGTTCTTTACATATTCTGAACACAAGAACTTTATCTGATGTGTGATTTGAAAATGTTTCTCCAGTCTGCAGCTTGTTTTTAAACTCTTTCAGTAGTACTTTTACACAGCAAAAGTTTTTAATTTTGATGAATTTAATCCATTATTATTTTCTTCTTCAGATCATGCTAATGGCAACATACTTAAGAACTCTGTTTTACGCCAGATCAGATGATGTTTGTTTGAGTTATTTTTTTCCTCTCTCTCTCTCTTTTTTTTTTTTTGCCTACAAGTTTTATGTTTTACACACGTATCTATGTTTCACTTAAAGATAAGATTTGGATAAATTTTGAGGTTTTTATGTCAGGTTGATGTACATCTGGATATTTGACTGGTTCACCCTCATTTGCAAGCTGACTGCCCTTTCTTTATCTAATTGCCTTTGCGCCTTTGTTAAACATCAGTTGGCCGTATCTGTGGGAGTAGCTTTTTGAGCTCTGTCTTACTCCATTGGCCCATGTATATGTGGCCCAAAAATACCACTGATGTTTAAATGATTTAGTCTCTGATCTCTTATGGAGCATTTCTACCACTAATATCAGAGGTACTCTGTTTCTAGCATTGCTAATGCTTAGTTAGTCCTGACTACCAAACCTCCATTGGGTACAATTAAAGCCAGATCCCAGAGATATAATTAAAGCTTGCTACAGATCTGGTGTTGCTGCAGAATTTGTAGACCCCTACACAGAATACATGTATTCTGTTAGAGTTATATCACTGGGCATTTTGCAAAGAGATTCCATAGACATTGTTTTGTTTGCTACTACCCCAGACATCAGGAGTTATCTTTTGAGATATATTTAAGCAAGAGGAGTTGAAACTTCATTAAAATGCATTACTTATGGGAGGAATAACAGCTTCTATATATGAAAATGGACTCAAGCATACTTCTGCCCATATCTTCATTTCACATTATCCTAGAGAGTCTCCACTTCTCATACAGTAAGGTTCAGAGAGCAGGCAAAGTTCTCTTGCCCTGTGGGTACTCCTACCTCTCTTCCTGAACTGCCCAAGCAGCTCAGCCTTAGCCTCCTCACTGTGATTTACTGGGCTCAGCCGTGCCCATCTTGGGCCCGCATGTGATCTCTGCCACCTCCTTCAGGTCCCTGTCCAGCATCACCCTTGGAGTCCTCCCTGAACACTCTATCAGAACGTTGTGCCATTCTGCAAGTATCTTCCAATTTTCCATTCTTACTCTGTTGTTTCTGTAGCATGGATCAGTATTCAACATAGCTTGGTTAATTTGTTTGTTTTGTGATTCTTCTGAGCAGAAGTCAAATCATTATAGAACTTTGTGTTTTGTTCACCACTGTAGGCTGTGTCCCCAGGCTATATACAATGCCTGATGTGTAACAAGTACACTATGAAGAAAATCCTCTAATTTGTCTTGGTTATTTTTCTCAACCAGAGGCCAGATCATCTGTCCATTTTTTTGTAATAGACCATGTTTTCTCCTAGAAATTGGTTTTTATGTAGGATAGCTCTTCTGTCTTCTTTACTATAGCTTCTAATGTTTGATCAAAGCTCTGAGGCAACCAATAATATAGAGAACACAGAGAAAGTAGGTATAACAATGTTGTATAACTTTGTTTCTGACTGAGGGTATTTCTTGATGACAACTAACTTTTTAACATATTTTTAAAAAAATCATTCCTCAACACAAAATGTCAGCTGTGTTTCAACACACAAACAATAAAAATTTGAAAAAAATTAGGAAAATAGTTTCACTTCTAACAGAATCAAAAATAATAAAATACTTAGCAACACATACAACCAAAGAGGCAAAAGATTTACACATTGAAATCTATCAAACATTATTAAAAGAAAGTAAAGAAGTCAGAAATAAGCATTAAGGTGGAAAATTCCATGTTTATGAATTGCAGACTTAATATTGTCAATAATATTAGTTTATTGTTAATGCATTGAATGACACATATTAATCCTTCTTACATGCTTTATTCCTAGCCTCTTAATAGTGCCTATTTATACAAACTGATGTACAGATTCAATGCAATCCCTATTAAAATCTCAAAAACATTTTTTGCAGAACTAGAAAAATAAATTTTGAAATGCATGTGAAATCTTAACCATAAATTGCCAAAACAATTCTGAAAAAGAAAAACAAATCTGAAGCATTAATATTTTCTGGTTTCAAAACTTACTATAGATCTATAGTAGTCAAAACAGTGTGGTACTAGCACACAGACCATTGACTTATAGGCAATGGAATAGAACTGCAAGTTCAGAAATAAACTCTCACAGACATGGTAAAAAAATTTTTTTGACAACAGTGTTAGGCACCATTCAATGGGAAAAGGACTGCTTTTTCAACAAATAGCTCTGGGGAAAGGCGATATCCACATTCAAAAGAATGAAGTTGTACTCTGTACAACATATGAACATTAACTCAAGATGGATCAAAGATCTAAAATAAGAAGCTTAAATTTATAAAAGATTGTTTTGTTAAAAATGTAGGGGAAGCTGGGCGTGGTGGCACACGCCTTTAATCCCAGCACTCCGGCGGCTGAGGTAGGAGGAGCGTTGTGAGTTCGAGGCCCGCTTGGGCTACAACACGAGCACAAGGCCAGCCTGAGCTACACAGTATGACCCTGCCTCAAAAAAACCAGGGCCGGGAGTTTGGCTCAGTAACTTAAGCACCTGTCTGGCAGGCGCTAGGTCATGAGTTCAAGCCCTGGTGCCGCAAAAAAAAAAAAATAAAGTAGGGGAAAAGCTTTCTGATATTGTATTTAGTAATAATTTCTTGGATATTACACCAAAAGAACAGTCAACAAACCAAAAAAAAAAAAAACTGCCCTTCATCAAAATTAAACTTTGTGGATACTGTCAACAAAATGAAAAGGAAATCTACAGAATGGAGAGAAATATTTGCAAATCCAGCCTCTAATAGGGGATTGATAATCAGAATATCTGAAGAACCACTACTCAATGACAAGAAATAAAAAATTCAATTTTTAAAAAATGAATGAAATACATGAACATTTCTTCAGGGAAGATATGTAAGTGGTCAGTGTGTATATGAAAAATGCTCAATATCATTAAACATTAGGAAAATACAAATCAAAACCTCAAGGAGTTACTGCTCTAGACCTATTAAAATGAGTATGATAAAAAATAACTGCATATATACTCCAAAGCATTGAAAGCAAAGACTCAGATATTCTTATGTTTATGATCACAGTGTCATTATTCACAATAGCCAAAAGGTGGAAACAACCGAAATGTCCATGAATGAATGAATGAATGAACTAGATGGACTATTAGTCAACCTTAAAAAGTAATAAAATTCTGTTACATGCTACAACATGGGTCAATTTTGCAAATATTATGCTAAGTGAAATGAAACAGACACAAAATTACAAATACCATATGATTTCATTTATATCTACTTCTCTAGAATAGGCAGATTTATAGAGAAAGTAAAATGGTGATTTCCTGGGGTTGGGGAAGGGAGATGAGGACTTAGTACTTAATGGGTGCAGAATTTCTATTTGGGAAGATGCAAAAATCCTGGTGAAAGATGGTATGATGACTGCACAATAATATGAATGTGCCTAATACCACTGAATAATATACTATACTTAATAATTGTTGAAATGGCAAATTTTGCATCATGTATATTTTATCATAATTTTAAAAAATCATCCTGTCATGTAGGAACCACAAGGTCAATATGTAATGCTGTCTCCTAAAGTAATGTTCTTTCTGTGACCACTGGGAAGTTGGTCCAAATGTAACTGATGACACATGCGCCTGGTGGGAGGCCACAGTGACTTCTGGGAGCCATTGGTTCATTCTAAATAAAGCAGATTCACTCAAGGAAAAAAATGAGCTGCAATTGCAGAAAATTTTCCTGAACACACGATTATTGTATTAAGTTCCTCTGAACCTTGAGCTCTTATTACATGAGTTCTTTGCCCATGTCTGGAACTCTATCTTGTGGTCAAAAAAGGGAAAATTTTGTTAAAACTCCGAGTCTGTATATTGCATGTAAGGAGAAAGAGGCCAATTTTTAAAGTGTCTCAAAGCACTTAAAAGATAGATGCCCCTGACACTCTAAAAGAGGCTGGACCATAATTGCTGCATGGGTTTGAGTCAAAGCCCCTTCTTTAGTGTGGGCTCCATTTTAAACCACATGGCCTTAAGGTTGCAAAGTGGGTGTGGCTTATAAATACCCAAATTACAGCAGCAAATCTGCATGAATGATTTTTTCCCCTTTGTAATAATAATGTCAGAGCTGTTATTACACTTGGCTCTGCGGGGGTTTGGAAGTGTTTCTCAGAAGGGAAGCGCTTCCAGCTCCAGGCTCTTTCAAGGGCTCCATTCTCATGTACTTGCTGGAAACTTTCAGGAAACCGCATTCCTTTTCACGTCCCCATTTAGCAATGTGATCTCTCCCAGCCAGAATGCTTCCCAGACCACCTCATCAGCCAGGCCTGGGAATGGAATGTAACCACCAGGGGCTGTGCTTGGGGTTTAGGTCCTATTTCCATGTTGTGCTTGAATGAGAGGAAGGGAATGATTTTTTTTCTCCTGAGAATATTTTGTTAACCCCCAGCATATTTCAAAGGATTCAAGGTCTCTAATGAATCAAAGGATTCAAAGTCTCTAATCTGGGGAAGAGGAGGACTGGAACTTGAGAAAACAATGAATGATATTAAGTTCTGTCCTGAGAGTGGCTCGTATCAGCCAGAATTTCAGGTCAAGCAACATTTGACAAGAGTCAGAAAAATCCATAGAAATCTTACCAATAATTTTCTATAACTTCTTTTGGAAATCAGATCAAAGGAAATTAACTGTAAGAAGTGCAAGATGGTGATCTCTTGTTTCAAGATTTAATATTAAAAAAGAGGGGAAAAGAAAAATCAAATTTTGAAAAACAAGGCAAGACTTTTGAGTGGATTGTACAAAATCCAGTGAAGCAAATCTCTACACAAAGCAACATATTCAAAAATAAATTCACAAGGATTATTGGGTTATCTCATACCATCCCAAGTCGTCAGTGGGTATGGCCGTCGAAACACTTGACCACAAGTGACAAATTTCCTGACCACAGGGAGATTTGTCTTGGTAGCCTGGCCCTTTCATTTTGTGTCCATATCACTTAATTGGATAAGCATATATGGGAGAGTTTGACAGAATGGCAGGTGAATAGTGGAAGTAAAGAGGAGATGGTATTTGGTGGTTAGATATCATATAGGTTTTATTTTATTCAGGTATATATTTTACCCAACTCTGTATAAGACAATTAAAATTTATTTTCTCCCTTACTGTCATGCTGGTTGTCATGTTATTTACTCCCTAACTATCATGCTGGTTGTCAAGAATTTCTAAGAAATCTTGGGGAATCTCCATTATTCCTAAACTTGCCCCTGTGGTAGGAAAATTGACTTTATAATCTGCTTCTTAGTGAAAGAGCTAGAGTCAGATGTGGAAGGCTGTTTATAGAATAAAAAAGCCTAGTATTTGCTAAAATATAATGACAGCAAAAAGGAAAGTGTTTGTGCTTCTTATCTCAGCAGGCTCTTTAATCATAAGCTGTTGCTATGTACCATACAAGTAGTATACATTCTTAGAGCCAGTGATAGTTTAGGTTTATGTACTCATGAATGTCTTTACTCACTATAGTTCTGGCAACTTTCTTTTGGCTTCATATCTAACCTTCAGAGCATGTGTCCTCTAGCAGTATTTCAATGAAGGTCTGTGATTGATAAATTCTTTATCTGAAAAAGTCTATTTTGCTCTCCTTCTTTAAAAATAACCTAGCTAAGTGTAAAATTTGTCTCAGCAAGAATTTTCTTTTAACACTTTGAAAACATTGTGCCATTGTCTTCAGCCTATTTCTTGTGAGGAATCTGCTCTCAATCTAAATGCATTTTCTACATGGTTGCTTTTAAGATTTTCTTTCTCCTCTTGGTATTTTGAATATGTGCAAAGTGCAGATTTAATTTTAAACTTTCTGATTGGGATTTGGTGAGGCTCTTCATGTTGAGTGTTTTCTTTCAATTTGGAAATTTCTCAGGGACTTTCTATTTAAAATTGCATCTCCCTCCCATACTCTGTTTTCTTCTTTAAGATTCCTCTTATACATTTTTAATAACCAAAGATATTAAACCCAGTTGCATTAGGTGGAAAATGCAACTTAACGAGGACTTGAATAAGTAAGAACTTGGGTATCTCACATCAGTAGGTGTGTGAAGGCAGGCTGACTCGGGCCCTGTTAGCTTTCTGCTTCATTTCCCTTTGTGTATTTGTCCCACCTTGGGCACCATATCTGTTTCCCACACAGAAGGAATTGAGAACCCACGGGTACCCTTTTGAATGGTACCCTCAGGAACTCAGAAACTGAGGTCTCTATTTCACTGGACAGAATGGTGTTCCTTGGTTATTCCCTGACTTTGAGGAGTCAGGAGATCATCTTTTTTAGGTTGGAATATTGTTATTACACCCAAATCAGCAACCTGTGAGTAAACATGAGAGAATGAAATTGGCACAAGCAGCAAGCAGGATTTGTAGTGTGTATGGGTCTGTCTCATGCCTTACATCTCATAGTGTTACTTTTTATGTTATGGTTTTATTTGTCTTTCTATGTCTCAACATTCTCAGTAACTTCCTCAGTGGCATTCATAATTCACTAATTCCTGTTTCACCTATATATAGTAAGGGATGAAAACCAATTGTGAATTCTTAATTTTGGTAACTATTTCTCTCTCTAAAATTGTTATCTTTTTTAAAACTATCATTCTTTTTTTTTATTAAGTTTATTGGTACATTTTAGGCATACATAATGATTATATTCATCATGGAGACTTTGTACCTGTATATGATATATCTTGATTCTTTTTTTTCCCATTCCTCTACCCTCCCTTTAACTCTTCTTCCCCTCCTTATTTACAAAAGCTTTATTTCCATTTTTTCATTCCTTTCTTGTTTTAGTTCTTTTCCCTTTCTTTCCCCCTCTCCCCTCCCTAGTTCCCCTTCTCATTTGGACATTTTTTCCTGTTTCACAATATCTATTATACATTTTGATCTTAATTTATACTTTTGGTTTCTCACACCAGAGAAACAATGTAGTATTACATGCATATCCAAGTTAGTTCACTTAAGAGAATGGTCTCAAGGTGCATCCATTTACCTAGAAATATCTCATGTTTATCCTTCTTGATGGCTGAGTAGTACTCCATTGTATTAAAAAAACTCCACATCTTCTTTATTAATTCATTGTTTGGTGAGCATTTGCACTGTTTCCAAAATTTAGCTATTACAAATTGTGTCACTATAAACATGGGTGTACATATATGACTGCAATATGATGCTTTTAATTCTTTTGGGAAGATACCAATGAGGGGAACAGCTGGGTCAAATAGAACTTTAGTTTTAGTTTTCTGAAAAGTCTTCATATTGAGTTCTACAGTGGTTCATTTTTCACATAATCCTGCCAGCATTTTTTATTGCTCCATTTCATGATAATTGTCCTTGTTTCTGGAGTGAGATGAAATCTCCACATTGTTTTAATTTGCATCTCTTGAATGACAAGTGATGTTGCTCATTTTTTCATGTATTTATTTGCTGTTTCTACTTCATCATCTGAGAAGAGTCTATTCAGCTCAGAGGCCTGTTTTTGGATTAGGTGTTTAAATTTGGGGTTAGGGTCTGATTTTTTGAATTTTTAAAATATGTTCTAGATAGGAGTCCTTTGTTTGAGAAATAACTGACAAAAGTTTTCCCACATCGTGTGTTGTCTCTTCACTCTGTTGGTAGTTTCTCTTGATGTGGAAAAGCTTCTTAATAAGATGAGATCCCAGCTGTTGATTCTTTGTGATAGTTCCTGTGTGACTGGGGTTTTGTTCAGAAAGTCTTCACCTCCACTGAAGTCTTCAAGAGTTCTACCTATTTTCTTTTCCAGCAGATTTAGTGTTTCTCATTTAATGTTTGGATCTTTGATCCATTTCATTTTTAGTTTAATTCATGGTACAAGATATGGGTCTAGTTTTAATCTTTAGCATGTAGAAGTCAGTTATTCCAGCACCATTTATTAAAGAGGCTATCTTTCTCCCAGTGAAGTTGTTTGACTCCTTTGTCAAAGATAAGTTAGATGAGTATGTCTGTAGTTGTTTCTACATCTTCTGATCTGTTCCATTGTTCCTCTGGTCTATTTTGTTTTTTTTTGCCAGTACCATGCTGTTTTTATCATAATAACTTTGTAGTATAATTTAAAGTCAGCAATTGTGATGCCCCTACCTTGCCTTTGTTGCCCAGCATTGCCTTTGTTATTCTATGTCTCTTTTTGTTCCAAATGAATTTTAAGATTGTTTCCTCTAATTCTGTGAGATATGCTATCGGAATTTTGATTGGGATTGCATTATATCTGTGTAACAATTTTAGAATATGGGCATTTTCACTACATTGGTTCATCCTATCCAAAAACAAGAACTATCTTTCCATTTTTTGATATTCTGTTCAATCTCCCTTTATGGAGTACTATACTTTTTATGTAGAGGTCTTTTACTTCCTTCATTAGATTGATTCTTTTTTTTTGGATGCTATTGTGATTGTGAAAAGGTGCTGTTTTCCTAATTTATCTCTCAGTGAGTTCTCTATTCTTGTGTAGGAAGGCTATTGATTTTTGAGTGTTGACTTTGTATCCAGCTATGCTACTGAATTTGGTTATTAAATCTAGAAGTTTTTCTTTTGGTGGAGTTTTGGGGGTCTTCTATGTAGAGTATCATGTCATCTGCAAATATCATTCTTCTTTAAAGGTGACTGATTTTTTGTGAGTTCTATCCTTTGTCTTTTTAATAGTTTAAAAATGTTTACTTTATAACTTGAGTACATTGTTCTATTATTTCAAGTTCTTAGGATTTGCAGGGTCTGTTGACTCATTTATGATAAATAATTCCTTGTGTTTTGAAATTGTGATTATGAGATTGTCATAAATTTTCTCTGCAATCCTGTGTAGTCTTGATTGAAAGACTGTTCCTCAGGGTAGCTTTGTACTTGGTTCTCTAGATGCTTAAGGGGTTCCTAGACCGTGAAGGATGAGCCTATACAAAGCATTCCCCAAAAAGACTGTTTCTCATAGGTGGCTTCCTGTACAGCTAGTTGGCAGAGGGTTCTAGGCTAGTTTGAAGCCCTAAGTTTTGTCACAGCTGTTTTAGGATTTGGGCTCCCACTTTTCTCTACTTCCTACACAGTATGTGCATGTCACACTACTGTACAGACTGAGAGGAATTTACCAACATAGCAGAACTGTCAACTACACTGTATATAAATCAAAGTTGAGCAGAGACTGGAGGCTCTTAGAGAAGGAAATATCAAGGCAGTGCTGGTCCAGTGAGATATTCTGGGATTTAACAGAATTCAGGAATGAAAATCTGCACACCAAAAGGGAATTCAAGACATTATCCTGCTTAGTTCTTTTTTTTTTTTTTGAGGTACTGGGGATTGAACTCACAACCTCACACCTGCCAGGGCAGGCGTGTAAGCCGCTGAGCCAAACTCCCAGCCCTGGTTTTTTGAGGCAGGGTCGCACTGTGTAGCTCAGGCCGGCCTTGTGCTCGCATTGTAGCCCAAGCCGGCCTCGAACTCACAACGCTCCTCCTACCTCAGCCTCCCGTTCTGCTTAGTTCTTTAACCTCGGCCCTATAGGCATTTTTGATAGCATCTTGAGCAGGCCTTGGGGACTGTCAATTGAAGAGTACAAGCACGAAATGATGTTGAAGTTCGTACACGTACATGATACATCCTAGTTTCTTTTCTTTTCTTTTCTTTTTCTTTTCTTTTTTTATCTCCTATACCTCCTCTTCCTCCCCAACCCTTCATCTCTTGATTGCTTTAAAAACTTGTACAAAAACAAAACAAAAAAAGCAAGAGGGTCAAGAGATGGAGGACAGGGGAAGAGAGAGAAGGGAAAGGGGATGAAAAAAGGAATTAAGATGCTTTATGTACATTTTACCAGCTTCCCACAAGGAATGTAAACATTTATGTACTACACACATGTACTAATTACCTAAAAATGAAATACAACTGAGAAAATAAAAACTGATCTAAATTTTTATGCATTTAACTATTGTGACCTTCTGTTACAGTTTGGAGCAAAACAATCCCTCCAAAGGTTTGTGGTTTCAGTAGTGAGGCTTTTGGAAAGTAGTTCAATCATGGGGACGTTGTCTGAATAAGCAGTGAGGAGCTAGGGCCGGGTCAGTGGAACTGGTCACTGAAAGAAATTCATAATGCAGAAGGGTATATTTTATCCCTGATCCTTCCCTCTCTTTGCTTTCTAGCCACCATGAGGTGAGCAGTTTTCCTTCACTGTTCCCTATTGCCGTAATTTTTCTGCCTCACTACAGGTTTAAAGCAATACAGTCAACCAAACTTGAATTGAAATTTCTGAAATTATGAGTCAAAACACATATTTCCTCACTTTGGTTGTTTTTTTACTCAGGTATTTGGTCACAATGATGGAAACTGGCTAACACACCTTCCAAAACTGCATGCTTTCCTGCAGTAATTCTTTTCCTACTGTATTTTTCTTCTGACCGCCCATTATTAAATGCACTGTACAGTACAGTGGGCTGAGGTTGATGAGATAGTGTTTGTTCTCGAGTGTAGAAGCAAAGCTATAAGCAAATCAATCAAATCTAGCTAGAGGGCTAACAGGGTACAGAAAAGAGGCATTGCAGCTTTGTGAGGGAGGATTTTCTGAGGAAATAGGACTTAGGTTAGGTTATGAAATATAAGTAGAATTTTGACAGGTGAATAAACACGTCATGAAACCCTTAGCTCATTCTGATCTCAGCTCAGATATCCAATTTTTGGAGAGGAGTTCCCTGATAAGTCTATTTTAAAAAATTTGAAACATAGTAATTGCACATATTTGTGAAGTACAGTGTGATATATTGATACCTGCATGCAACATATAATGATCAGATCAGGGTAAGTAAGATATTCATTATCTCAAATATTTATCATTTGTTTGTAATGGAATCACTTGAAATCTCTTAGATATTTTGAAATATAAATTATTGCTCACTATAGTCATGCAACTGTGCTATGTAGAACACTAGAACTTATTCTCACTCTTTAACTGTATTTTTGTATCAAAAATATTTTCATGTCCCATCTCTCTTCTCCCCTCTTGTCTCAAGATCTAGTATCCATTATTCTACTCTCTACTTCTGTAACATCAACTTGTTTAGCTTCTACATATAAGTGAGATCATGCAGCATTTGTCTTTCTGTGCCTGGTTTTACTTAATGTAATGTAAAGGTTTCATTCATGTTGTCAAAAATAGAAGAATTTCCTTCTTTTTATAGCTGAAAAATATTCCAGTGTGTATCAGATCTTCTTTATGTATTCATCCATTCATGGACACTTAGGCTGATTTTGTGTCTCAACTATTGTGAGTAGTACTGCAATAAACACAAGGGTGTGGATATCTCTTTAACATACTGATTTCATTTCCTCCAGATATATACACAGTAGTCAGATTGCTGGAACCTATGGCAGTTCTATTTCTAGCTTATTGAGGAACCTCCACATTTATGTTTTCCATAATGGCTATGCTAACTGTCATTCACTCCATTAGTGTATGAAAGTTGCGTTCTGTTCACATCCTAGCTGGCATTTTTTTTTGTCTCTTTGATAACCATTCTCATGGGGTAAAATGATATCATGTTGTAGTTTTGATTTGCATTTTCCTGATGATCAGTGGTGAGCAATTTTTTTTCATATACGTTTGGTCTCTTTCTGTTAGTTAACATTCTATAGCTATAATAAAAATACTCAAGAAATAAAATTTAAAGGAAGAAAAGCTTATTTTGGCTCATGGATTCAGAGGTTTTAGTCCACAGTATGCTAGCTCCCTTGGCTTGAGTTTGAGGTAAGGCAGAACATCATGGCAGCAGGTGCTTGTGGAGATGTGGAGGATGGTGCTTACCTCATGGTTTCCAGGACACAGAAGAAAAGAGCCTGCACTGTAGGACTTCCTCCTTCTGGTTTTGTTCTGTTTAGGACTCTGGCCTACTGGATGGCACTGCCCACATTTAGGGCAGTCTTCTGCATCAGTTTGCTGTTCCACAAGCCAACTATCTCTGGAAAAATACCCTCCCAGACAACCCAGAAGTGTGCCTAACCAATTTCCTAGACACTTCCCAATCCAACCAAATTGACAATCAAGGTTAACCATTGCAGTCTTCTTTCACGAAATGCCTGAGGATCTGCACACTGTGGCACACACCTGTAACACTTGGGAGCCTGAGGTAGGAGGATTACAAGTCTAAGCCTACTCTGGGAAACTTGGTGAGACCTTGTCTCAAAATAAAATGAGATTAAAAAAAAGAACTGGGAGCCGGGCATGGCGATGCATCTCTGTGAATCCAGCATGTGGGAGGTGGAAATAGGAGGATCACCATGAGTTTGAGGCCAACATGGGTTACACAATGAATTCAAGTGTAGCCTGAATCTAAAAAAGAAAAAAATATGGGCTCATGGTAGAGTACCTCTGGCTTCAATCCTCCATTCCTCCATGCCGAGAGAGAGAGAGAGAGCACGAGAGAAAGAGAGAACCTGATAGACACATTTAAAAGAATGCCTTATTTCTCTTTAATTCATCCTATGACATTTCTATCTAATACTCCTTGCTTGTTTATGAATTTATTATCCTCATCTGTTGTCCCCTATAAAATTTCAAGACCCATGAGGGAAGAATTTTCTTTTGTCCTGGTCACTATAGTATACCCACTCTAGAGAAAAGTACTTATCACATAAGAACACATATTCCTGGCATGAGTGCAATGGTGTGCCTACATTCCCAAGGTGGGTAGGCAAAGTAACATCCACCCTTGGTTCCCACTCTGATGGTAAATGGGCACACAGGAGTTGCTCTGTAACCTTCTGCTTGATCTCTCCATCAATACATTCCCCCTGGCCCTTTAACCTTGCTGTCATGCCAGTTCTTAGAATTCTTTCATTCTATTTTTCTTTGTTCTTCTTTTTAAAGAAAGGACCTAAACAATGTTCTTCTCTTAAATTTTTTACATTATAGCTGCAGAATGTATTTATCATACTTGCCATGAATTATTTAAGAGGTAAAACAGCTGCTCACACCTACTTCCCTAGGTTGTCATTCAATCTGGTTTGCTTCACCAGAAGAATCCTTATGTTGATCAGATCCTGTCCTTTTGCTTTGTATTGTGCAGATGTGGAACCCAACTTAAAGTTACGAAAGGAAAAAGAAAAAAAAAAAAAAGAGGAAGAGAAAAACATTCTAAATTCCAAACAGCAGCCCAGACTTCCACCCTCTTCTAAGATCCTGTGAATTAGTAAGTGGCTCTATGAAAGAATGTGGTACTTAGGATCAAATGCAATTTTTTTTTGAAACTCAAAGTGAACTTACATTTTTAAGGTTTCCCTCCACCCAAGTAGGGTAGGTGCAAAGGACTAGTGTTTGGGGTAAGCAGATATAGTCTGAGGTTCACACAGATAGCTCTACCAATAGCTTTTTCTCAGAGGCTGTGGAGTTCTTGCTCACACAATGTATGTACAGGTACTGAGAGATACAACTGTCCATTTTTTACTCTCCTATTAAGTTCATACACTTACTATTTTGTTCAGTGTGTGTATACTTCAAGAACTGCTAAATTTATAGAGAGTGGGAGAGAGGTTTTATACCTTTTGACTTTCCACCTCTCAGAAATCGTGGGGGCATCAGCACTCTGTCTTCTAATCAGCCATGGCCAGGCTGTGCTGAGAGCAGTGTCTGATGCAACAGCAAATCAAGGCAGCACCTGAAGAAAGCCTTTCAAAGAAATCTTTTTCCCCATCTTCAGAAGCGAGTGTCCTTTTGTTCTCCTTCTAGAAGGTCACATGGCTGGTCACCCTCCTCCAGAGAAGGAGAAATTCCTTAGGAGTTCCCTGGAATTGTGCTTCTGTTCTATATCAGGCCACAAGTGGCAGGCCATACTGTTTACAAGATACCCCGTGGTTTCTTGGACTGACCTGGTTTCAGAGAGCAGGTTCCAGGTGGAAGATGAAAGCTGTCCAGGCCTCTGGGAAGGCAGAAGGCATTTGTCAGCAAGGCAGTCACTGGAGTGAGAGAGCACAAATGCTCTTTGGGAAGAGCCTGCACTTTGGAGACTCAGATTCAATAAGAAATCGAGGCAATGTGTTAACTTGTGTATGCTAATAAGGCATCATTAATAACCTGCCTGATCAAAATCCCTTGGGTCACTGAGCCCTTAAAGTGCACAAGATCTCAGGGGGCAAAAAAGCCACACTACAGATGTTCTGTGGTTCTAAAGGAAAATAGGTATCAATCAACATATTTTCTTTTTCTTTTTTTTCTGAGTTCATCCATAGGCAAACACATATGAAGCTGTTTTGGCAAGAGAGCAGTTGGGCTTTTCTGTGTTGGTGTTGGAGGGGAAGTGATATCAGTTGAGAAAGATTTAATAGTTCTGTTAATGGAGTAGAACAGAGTTGTTTTTCTTAATTAACAAGTATCAAGATGAATTTGATAGCAATTTTCTCTCTTTGTCCCCTCCCCTCAGCTGGTCTCAAATTCCTGAGCTCAAGAGATCCTCCTTGCCTCAGTTTCCTGAGCTGGGACTGCAGACATGTGCCATCACACCAGGATCTAATTGATTTGGTAAAAGAAATTCTACAAACACACAAAGGGAAAGTTTTTCTTTGTTAATGGTTTAAAACTGTGCCTTTCCACCTGTCCTGGTAGGGGCAGTCTCAGGACTGTTTTTATGAGATGCAGACTTGTTTGTGGTAGGTTTAGTGACTGGTAGAAAAATGTGAACTGTCTAATCCGCTTACAGCTGAAAAGAAAATTCATATCCCCCGCTTCCATGGCCCTCATGGAAGTGAAACAACTTAAACTCCATGGTAGAATCACTTCATAATATAAATGAAAGGCATGGAATGTGAGAGGGAAAGGAAAATGAAACAGGAAATTCTCATGGTGATGTTTCATTTTCAAGTCTCATTGAAGGACAAGGCCAGAACTAATGGACATGCGGAGCTCTCTCTATCTCACATTTATTTTGGCCAGGCATCAGCCCTTTCTTCAAAGATTGAAGGAACATAGCAAGCTTCAGTTACAGAGCTCCCATATTTGATGGCTACCTCCTTGTAACATGAAAGTAGTGTAAAAACTTTTGTTAATAACTCATGAAGCAATTTCTTCCACATTAAATATTTTTACTTCATGGTCCTTGAAAATGAAGGATGTTTTAATGTGATTCTGGGCCTCAAATTCAACATATAGGTTCTCAATCAACAAGAAAGGACTGGGATTTCCCTCAGGCTGGCTGTAAACAAACCTCTCCTCTGCTATACTTTTTTTTTTAAATATTACTTTTCTGTCCCAAAAGTGGAAATTGATTCATAACTCCCAAGACTTAGCTTAATTGTCTTGGTTAATCATGATTTTAGAGTATATGGAAGTATTTTAAACAACAGCAACAACAAAACCCCAAAACAAACAAAAAAGCAAAGACAAAACCAAAACTAAATTAAATAATATTGTATCTTAGAGATTTTATATGCTACTCAGTTTTGATTTAACTGATAAGTCTCACTCCTCAAAGATAGCAAACATTATTGTGGTTTTCTTTTCTTTTCTCTTTCTTTCTTTCTTTCTTTCTTTCTTTCTTTCTTTCTTTCTTTCTTTTTTTTTCAGCACTGGGGATCGAACTCACAACCTCTCGCCTGCCAGGCAGGTGCTTAAGCCACTGAGCCAAACTCCCAGCCCTATTGTGGTTTATTATGAATATTCTGGTAGGTTGGAGAAAGACTGAAAAACTTGACCTGAAATTAGTGCTTTTAGCAAGCTGAGAGACAACTAGAATTCAAATAGTTTGGATTTGCTCCCCCAACAATCATATGCATCATCTGAAGTTTCTCTTTATTATAATTCTTTAGAACTATTTCAAGTTCTTGATTTCTATATTTGTCATATAACAATATGCATTAAAGATCAGTGAACAGAGTTTGTTTCCAAAACCAGTTTGTGACCAGAAGCCCCATTTAGGTTATGTAACAGTCTTCGTACCTGATTATGAGTGAACAGCTCTCTCTGCGTTTCATGACGTAGCCTGTGACTCACTGTGTGCTTTCTAGGAGCTCAGACTGCCATCATGAACCAACAGCAAGGGCTGGGGGTGTAGCTCCACGGTAGACAATTTGTCTAGCATAATCTCCAGCTTTGTAAAAACAGCAACAACATGAAAAATAAGCTTGTATGTGTACTTACATATATCTATACTTCATGGTTAGGGTGATCAGTATTTCAGGATTCTGATTTTTTGGTAGCTTTGGAAATACAGTTTGTCCCTAGGAAAGCCATAGAAGGTTAATAACATGGGTGCAGCTTTGGGAGTAGCTCCACAAGTTCAGGTGCGTGGCACATTTTGTGGGGAGCTTGGAAATGAGGTCATGTCCCCAATGTGTCTCTGCTTCCAGTATGTATTGCCACCGTGGCATGTCATTTTACACACTTCAGCCTTGATCTTCTCTCTTAACAAATTTCATAATACAGAATGTCAAAGCCCCTCACATCTCAAAGCAGTGGCCATAAGAATGTGGCAGGCTAGGAGACTGGACTCTGGGAAAAGTTTGAGTCTTAGAAAGAGAAGAGTCTCAGTAGGAACAGAGGCAGGCTATGTTCTTCCAAGTGTAATGGGCAGTGGACAAAACAGACTGACTGCAAAGGGCAATCCTGGGAAGGCAGGGTAAGTTATCAGAAGCACTGTGGATACTGAATCCAAAGGTTCATGTCCTGCTACTGAGGTGGAAGGAAACAGTGACATTTGGAAAAGAGAGCCCATTTTGGACTTAGACAAGGGATAGACTCTGTTTTAAATCTGGTGTCAACCACAGTGAGTCAATCTTAGTATTCTCATTTGTAAATAGGGATAATATTACCAACGTCACAAGATTGCTCTATAAACAAAGTCAGATATGGGAAAGCCCTTAGCATGTAACAAGTGTTTAGTGAATATTCACTCCTTCCCTGTGCTTGAAGATTTGATAAGCTGAGTGCAACTGTTGAGAGTCTCAGGGTTTCTGGGATCACTGCTCAACAGGGTTGGTGAGGTAGGGCTGGCATGTTTATTTGGTGACCTTTTCTTCCATCTCTGACATGTTTGGTGACCCCTTCAAGGCACACAGTTATTGAGCACATTTTGCTTGAGAGGTATACCTTTGTCATTGTTCTCTTGGTGATAAAATTGTTGATTTTTGGTGATAATATTGCACCACCAATACAGCTAACATCAGTGATCTTGCTCTGGTTTTCTGTGGAAAGCTGAAGGAGCACTGGGGATAAACGAATGGGTAGGGCAGGCACCATGTGTTTCTGGGTTCCTTCAGCTTTCCTTTCTGGTGCCTGGAAAGGCCCATGGGAGACTTCCCTCTGATATTCCAACCTGGAGAGCAGTACCCAGTGTAGACTTGGTCCCTTACCCTCTAGAGAACATCTTTGTGTATATTTACCCTGGAAGCAGGTCTCCCTTCTCAATGTGACATGCGTGATTTCTTTAGAGAGAGTCTGACTAATGTCTTTTGAACTTGTGAAGAGGCTGTAGATACCATCACCCTCATAAAGATTGTATTTCAGCAATGTAGAGGGTCTGCAGTGGCTAGATAGCTCACATAATCCTTATTTGTGCCAGCCCAATTCCAGGGTACAGTCACAGGCACATAATCTCCCTTCAACCAGGGGAAAAGCGATGGCTTTTCTCCATTCCACTGGGAGGGGAAAGACTGGCACTTGTGGTTAACTTTGCAGTTCTGTGTTAAGCCCAGGGCCAGGCACACAGATGGAACTTATGAAACCATGGTTAGAGGATAGACTTGCATATACCATGCAGAGCTGCCAGGTCCCTCTTGGCATCATGCTGCTTCCACACTATTCAGCCTTCACCTCAAATAGTGTGTGCCCCAACCTACCAAATCTAGAACTCCATCACAACTTCCTATTTATATCCTTGTCGGGACTGGTCCACTCCTACATGTTCTGCTTATAGATGGGTTCACATGTAGATTGTCTGTCTCCTCTTCCTATTAGCGTGTAAGCATGAGAGACAATTTCTGTCTTGTTGATGCTTTTCCCTAGTGCTTATTGCAGTTCATTGCCCAAAGCAGGCATTCAATAAATGTTTTCTGAACTTGTTTGAGTGATTTATGCTATTCATTTGATACATATATCTAAAATACAGCAATGTTCTATTGTCTAGAAGTTGGAATTTGGGCAACTTCAAATTACTGGAAAACGCCTTTGAACCCAGAAATGAAAAGCACTCAATGTCAGAGGTATTAGGAAGAAAACTTCACACATGAAAAAGGTGCTGGACTAAGTGCAGCTTTGATAATGGACTATGTTGATTTCCAATTGATAGTCAAGTTTTCAGCCAGATCATCTTGCTGTCAAGTCTACAGCAGATTTGGAGGATTGGACATAGCTGTGCTGGTGCCAGACACTGAAAACTTTCCCAGGGAGTGTGGTTAAAAAAACTAGAAAGTTCAGGTAGGGTTCTGTGGACATAGGTGTCAGAGAGTTTCTTAGCTTGGACTTCTCCAGAACTGGCTGGGAACGGTGTAGTTGATGAAGCAGAAGATCTTGGACAGACAATTCCCCTGTACTTCCACAGGGCTCAGACCTGTAGAAGTGCCTTCCCTTCCTATTGTAACTTGACAGGTATGGGCATGTAAAAAGGCCAGTTTCATTCACCTGGTGTTCACTTACTTAGCTCTTCACTGTCCGGTGTCCTCTTTATTTGCCCTAGAGAGAAAAGGAAAATGGTGTTGCTTTCAAAGACCCACAGGCCTATATTTTTATTTTGTGTTCAAGTGTTTGTAAATGAATGCTTTATTCATTTACACTATATTGCACTATATTGCATATATCGATTCTGCAGATTACTTCTCGTCTACAGGCAATCACGTTAGGAATAAGGTTGTCTCACCAAGAGAGATTGGGTCTGTAAGTAAGGCTCTGTGTGGCAGGCATGGACACAGCTGCTTTTATTTTTAACTGCTTTTGTGTGAGAATACAAAGAAAAGTATTACGTAAAGAACAGGATGTTTTGGACATCTACTTCTACTGCATTACCTAATACTGTAGTTGCAGATTTCACAAGATTCACCTGCAGGTGTTGGGAGCAACAAAAATGTATATTATTATGCTTTAGGCACTGGCAATAAGGGCAAAATTGAAGCCAGACGTGGCGGCACACGTCTTTAATCCCAGCACTTGGGAGGCTGAGGCAGGAGGATTGTTGTGAGTTCAAGACCGGCCTGGGCTACAAAGTAAGTTCAAGGCCAGTCTGAACTACACAGAGAGACCCTGTCTCAAAAAATAGGGCTGGGGATTTATTTCAGTGGCCTAAACACCTGCCTGGCAGGTGTGAGGTTGTGAGTTCGATCCCTGGTACAAAAAAAAAAAAAAAAAAAAAAAAAAAAAAAAAAAAAAAAAAAAAAAAAAAAAAAAAAAAAAAAAAAAAAAAAAAAAAAAAAAAAAAAAAAAAAAAAAAAAAAGAAAAGAGCAAAATCGAAAACTCCACAAATAATGATCTTAGAGATACCAGAGGTAAATTATATAAAATCTTTGGCTGGAAAGATGATGCTAGGTTGGTGCAGATAATTTCATTCTTGGTTCTAACTGTGTCACTATGGGCACACATATTGAGGGTTTGAGGCCTTGGTTTCCGTAATTGTGAAGCAAGAAAAGCAATATATTCTGTGACTACTACATAGGACCACTGTGCAATCAAATGAGATATCTGATGGGACATCTTTGGAAACCTGAGTGCTGCCTCTGTTAGAGTTATTCATATTTGGTGCATTACTCAAAGCACTTTTTAAAAATCTCCGATTTAATTATAACAGCTCACATACTGTCTGTATCTTACTGTGAGGAGTCTACTTTCCAGGTCAAGTGAAGGTGAGTTTGGAGCTTGGATCTCTTCGCTCCTATATGGGTAATCCAGGCTCTGTGTAGAATAAAGTCAAACTCCATTGTCATCCCTCAGATGGACAGGAGCACCTAAAAGAGAATCTGGGCTGCTTTTACAGGGTCACACCAACTGTCAGAGGAATTTCTTCACCAGAAGACTAAACTGAAATGACCTCTTCTTGGTAGAGTTTCAGCTCTCCCAAGGTTTCTTAAACTTGAGGCCTGTTATACACTTTAGGGAGCACAATGACTGTGGATATAAGGGTGGGTACCATACTGTCTTCCTACAGTGTGGGTAGAGGTTCATGGCTTCCTGACTCTTCTAACACTACCCCTGGAGAGGAGAACAAAAAAGTAACTTTGTTGATTGAATTACAGCATGACAGCCAGTCACTGAAAACTACTCTAAAGGGCAATACACGGATCATGTCATTCACTCTAACCAGGAAATGAGGCAGAAAGATCAAGGACAAAGTAACAGCAGAAAGCCATAGAAGCAAAAATTGAGAAACCAGACAGAGCAAGAATGATTATGTCAAAACATCAAGAAACTAGTAGATAAAAGTCATCTGTCCCCCAAGGACCCCCAAGTAAGCACAAAACCAAAAGTAGATGGCCCTGGCCTGCTTCCAGCCACATTTACTTTGTGGTTTTAATCGCATCCCACTCCGTGGGCTTCAGATGCTTCCTCTAAAACTCTGTATAGTCAAAAACTACTTCTCCAGGGATGGAGTAGGCTCCAGGGACAGGTGGGCTGATTCAGGTATTCATTTGACCATGACTTCTGTCAGCTTTTAGCTACAAATCCTCTCATAATCCCAGTGCCTTGAAATACACACTGCCTGCCCCTATAAGGGCTGTGAGCTCTTCTTGCTCCATCTTCACGACGATGCTGTGAGGTGTGCTTTTGCTTCTTTTGATATTAATAAATCTTACTCCTGTTACTCCTTCTGAGTGTCTTGATCAGTTCTTGTTTGGGATACGAAGAACCTGGAAACAATGCTCCAGGATTCGCCATCCAGTAGCAGGACCATAACTAATACCTGAGTGTATTGATTAACAGAAAAGCAGCCCAGTTCAAACCTTAACCCTCTCCCTTCATGTGACCATGGGTGGCTGTTTAACCACCCTGGGACTCAGTTTCTTCATGTGTAACATGCCCAGTCCTCACAAGGTAGTAGGTGAGGCAACTGAGGTTCAGAAGTAAAATGACCTGCTCAGGTCACATGGTCTGGCAGTTAGTCCACAAATTTCTCTCTTAAATGCCATACTTGTTCCCAACTTGCAGAAAATTCTGCAGCATTCGGGAATTTCAGAAAGCTCACTTTCTCTGCTGAGGATGGAACTTTGCCCTGTTTTGAGGCAGAAATGTCTATGAGGCTTCCTTAAGCCTGGACCCAGAGATACTTGGGATTGTTTGAATAAAACCCCCGACAACTGCCATTTACAATAGCTGTCACTTATACTGACATCAATTCTGAAGTCTCCACATCTTACTTAAGGAAATCAAATGCAGACCACAAATGAATAGTGCTACTGCATAATGAGTAAAATGCTTTCTTTTTTTTCCTGTATAAAACTCACCAAGATAAAATATTTTTCTTGAAATTGTATGCCTGTAATTCTCACTAACTGCTTGGCAGAAGGTACCGTGGTCTGAGGGTGATATTGGTTTTTATTTCAATTTATTTTTGCTGGAGGTTTGGGCCCTTGCCCTTGCCTTGTGTAGTGCACGCTGAATTCTCGTTCTGGTTAGCAGGCTTGACTGCAGGGTTTTTCTGCCAGGCGGCTGTGGATTCCATGATGGCTCTTGTGTTGGTAGCTATGAAGTCAGAGGATACCACGGGACAGCTGTGTTGGAATATTTTCTAGGTAGAAAGGGTAGATTTGTGTGTTAAACCAGAGATTCTCAGTCTTGATACCATTGATGCTTGAGCCCAGCTAATTCTTCATTTTGGGGTTGGCATTGTCCTATACATTCTAGGATTTCAAAGGCTCACTTGATGCTAGTGACACCTACACCCAATAGTCATGTCAACCAAAAATGTCTCCAGACATTGCTAGATGCCCCTCATAGATGAGGTGCCACCCATGATTGAAAGTTTCTATATTAAAAGATTGGAGTCCTCCCAGCTTTCACAGGGTGATGAGAAACAGAGAAGATGGTAGGGCCCCAGGCTGGGCATGCAAGGGAGTAAAGAAAGCACTGGGAGAGAGGAAAGCATTGATAATGGGGTTATTTGTATATTAAAATACAGCCTAAGTATACATGTCAGCACATTGTGACACAGCTAGCCTTTAAAATAGCAATGATAGGCAATTCATGGACCAGGGTTAGAGAGAACAATGGCCGCATAGCAAACAAGCCCAGTCTGGGAACCAGCTCCATATGTGGGCGGAGGCTGAACTGGGAGCAGCCAGACTCCAGCCCCTTGCAGCACATAGGATGGCAAACAAGAAGTACCACCCCTCCTGCCAAGCAACCAACTTATCTGGAAAAACACAGGCTGTGATGATAGCTATCGAGGTGAAAGGCAATTGGATGCCTGTGGTGCTTTGGTGTTTCACTAACATTGCAGGTTTAGGGCCAGTGGTCTGATCCTAGGTTCAGAGGATATTGCTAAGCAGTGTGTCCCCTGGTGGGGAGGGGGTCTCCTTCTGAAGGTTGCAGCCACTGTTGATTCCTTACGGTCTTGTTTTGAGGTCCTATACCATTTCCATTGTTTTGTTGGTTTGGGTTTTATTCTCTTTCGGTTTGTTTGATTATGTTAAATCCCATGGCAGAAGAAGCTATTTCAAGGATAGCAAGATATATTATGATAGCAATTTTGGATTTACTGTTGGCTTGTTTTGAAGTCCTTTATCACATTCATTGTTCTGTTTTTATTGTTTCTATTCTATTCTGTTCTGTTTGATTTTTACTATGTCTGAAGTTATCTGCAGCTATTTTGAAGACATCGAGGGGCATTATGGTGACTACTGTTGATTTCATAATGTTTTGAAGTCCTGTATCTCTTACACTGGTTTGTTTTGATTGGTCTTATTCTGTTATATATTCTTTAAAAATAAATAAATAAATAAATAAATAAATAAAAAAGCAATGATCGCTAACTCAGGCTTCTTTGGAATGGTCTTGTATATCCAGAAGCATGCATGCCATTGGTTTTCATTGTTTAAAAGGCCTGTTATGTCTACATATATCAGATCCTTACACATGTCATCCCTAATTCTTTAGAAGTAAATTCCACAAAGCAGAAGGGAGGCTTGGAACAGGTAGGATATGCTAACTGTTGTGTCAGGATTGCTATGTGGTTTTCTTTCCTCCTGCTCTGGTTTCTAGAAAGCCCACAGAATGCTTGTGTGGTGAGGCTAAGTCTTCCTCTTTATCCCTAAGGCATGGAATTGAGATCATAGAAATAAGGAAGAGAAACAGAAAAAAAGATGGTTGCTTGACCCAGGCAGAGTGAACTGCAGTTCAAGGCTCCTCTGACTATGTCTGCCACTGCCACTGCCACAGTGGCTGTGGGTGTAGGTGTATGTATGTATGTGTGTCATTTTACACAGATACATGTGTTTCTGTGTATCTGTGTGTGTCTATATATGTGTGTCTGTGTTTCTGTGTGTGCATGCGTGTGTGCTCCTGCATATGTCCATGCCTGTGTGTATGTCTGTGCAGTTTGGATTTCGTTCTGTGAGTCTTGGGTGGGCCTAGCAATTCACTTCGTATCCAGCACAGAAAAAGGCAGTTAGGAAATGCTTTGAACTGCAGCGTGAAAGATAGATCTGTTTTGCAGAGTTTGTTTCAAATGGGTTTTGTTTTGAATCTACTTCATTCAAATTCAATCAACAGCAAAATTCATAGATTGTGATGTCATGTGGATTAAAACCAAAAAGTCTGCATAGGATGCTTTCTGCCAGATTTTACTCTTGGATTCAGGAAACTTCCCTACTCATTGGTCTTTTTTCTTTTTCAATTTGTTTTTCTTTTTGCTTTGCTTTATAAGCCAAAACTCTAGGGCTATGTGTTTTACTAAGCTTCACTTCCATTTACAGAATTTTCTTTTTTGAATAGCCCTTGGGCCTTTAGCGTATCATCTGTGCTATTTCTCCAAGCTCATATCACTCTGGTTAATGTTCATATTAAAAAGGAAATTTATCCTTCCAAATGTACAGATAGCAGTATTTTTGAGATGAGGGAGGGGGTGTGTAGAGCAAGAATTATTACTCTATAGGAATTATTAATCTACTGTTTGTTGTTTTGAAGCTGATGGATTTGAGAAGGCCTCTCCATGCACAGGGAAGGTCCCTCTGAGGCAGTCTGCCTGCTGTGGCCACCCACAATGTGGTACTAGTTCTTCTAGGCCTCTTGCAGGTTTGGTGACCACTCTTTAGTGGGCTGGTAGAGCTGGATGTTAGTTATGTGGGACTATCATTGGGAATACTTAAGGAAGAGTTGGACTGTCCTTTCAGAGAAGGCATGGTCTCTAGTCCTTCAGACAAGGAAAGAGAGAACTCTGGAGCTTATGTCCACCACCCATCTATGTCTGTCATGTTGGAAATGTAAAAGGCACACCAGGATTGACTTTTTTAGCACCGCCTTTTCAGGACACTGTTAAAATTAGGGCTGCATCTGATTTCCCGTTGAGTCCTTTTGTAGCTAGAGAGAGCCAAAACTCATTCCCATCCAGTGTAATTCTTGAAAGATAACAGCATGTAAGTATGTTAGTTCAAGCTGTTAGACACAGCGAGTAGAATCTCTGTATTTCAGTTAATGAACTAATCGATAAGTGTACATGTGGCCGAGGAATCAGGTTTAGTTACTGCATGGTTTCGGTGCAGACATCTTTATATTCTAATGTATTCTTGTTTTTCATTGTCTTTCTGCCAAAGAGATTATACGTAATCCCTTAGGGCCTCAGATTTGTTTAACAAGTAGTTATTGGGCACCTATTCTGTGTAAGGCACACCATCAGATGCTCTGTGGTATGTCCCTAAAAAACCATATATAACCAAATTGTTATGAAAGCACATTAAACACATAAAGGTCAAATTGTGAATGCTCATGCCTTTGTTCACTTGTACACTTAGCAAATTTCTCTGGGCCAGGAGTTGTGCTAGGTGCTGAGGACATAAAGTTTTATAATATGCAGGACAAAGACGTGTGTATTAGTATTATTGATTTTCCTGTCAGAAAAACACTTAAATTGGGTGGTATGATGAGAGAAAAATCAAGGGACTATTTACTGAGATGTGAGAAAGTTTAGGACAAGCAGCCAGGATGTTGCAGGACCCAGGGCAAATGGTAGGGAGGTACAGGCCCCCAACCTACAGTTACATTGCTACTGGAAGCTGGAGAACTGAAACCAGCCTAGGGGAGGCAGGCGGGAGCCCCAGTACACTGGGAAGGATGGAGAAGACCGAGAGGTAGTCCAGGTGGACAGTTTGGTGAAGGTACCAGAAGTTATTGGCTTGGAAACATATTTGCCAATGTGGCCCCATCCATGGAGTCCTGAAATGCAGAGGAAAGTACAGCCACAAGTGCTATATTAACTCGTCTTGCATGAAAGTTACATTAATCCATCTGCAGATAGTGCTCCCCATGACAAGACCACCTCCCACTAAGCTCCACCTCTTAAAGGCTCCACCACATCTCACACTACCACGCTGGGGACAAAACTTCCAATATAGGAAACTTTGGGGGACACACTCAAGTCATCAGGTGCTCTATAAGACATGGAAGGACAGGACTTGATTGCTGACTGGACTTCAGAGTGCAGGGAAAAGAAGCTGGCACTGTTACCAAGTTTCGATCTGAACAGGAAAAGATAAACATACCATTACCCAGTTAGCAAAGGCACAAAAGGATGAAGAGTCTTTGAGAGAAAAGATGCAGTTTGATTTTAGTACTTTAGAAGTAGAAGTGCCCACGAGACATTTTGTAGACTTGAAAGCTGGGCAACAGAGGTAGCACTGGAGATTAGCTGGTCATCAGCCATGTGGAGTGTGGATAGGATCTTACTGGGGCCTCTGGGGGTCTCTATGGAGGCTTATCCTCTTTGAGGGACTATAGACTTGCTTTGGGGTTTAGGGTTTGGTTAGGATTTACCTCTAGAGAGTAGGGAAGAGTTTATAACTAATTCTACAAGTTGAGACCTGTAGCAAGTGTGGATCTCCAGGTTGGCAGTGGAGTTCCCACAGCAGGCAGGGAAAGTGAAACAAAGGCTCCTCAGAGAATCCCTAAGCATGAGGGCAGCTGAAAACACACAGTTGCAGTGGAAAAAGAGGTGAACATCAACCATAGAGGTGATCAAGCTCAAAGAGCGTAAGCTTTCTCATGAGGGAAAAGTGAAGGACCTCAAGGTTTTGAGCACATACATTATACTACACCAAGAATCTAGGTGGACAGGTGGCCATGTGCTGAGTGGGCAATAGGGGGGCAGTTGCAGGCTGGCTTATTTGCTGTTATATCTTCAGAGCAGGAGACAAGGCCTGCCCAACAGAGGTGCTACAGAAATGAGAACAAACATGATGAGAAGAGGGAATGAGTTAAAGAGAAACTCGGGTTATATAGGGCACTTGTGATTGGGAGAGTGATGTCATCTTTGGGAGACATTGGAGAGATAAGGGGGTCATGGAAATCTAATTTAGGGAGGAAGAAGATATATTCCTTGCCAATGTACTGTAATTTAAAGGATGGTGTGAAATTCAAGTGAATATGTCTAGTTACAGATGAAAGAATCTACCCAGAACTTGAGAAAAACATCTAGGTTACAACTGTAGATCCCCAAATCATTAGTATGAACTGTTAGAAGACAACTGTTGAAGAATACGATAAATAGTAAAAAAAAAAAAAAGAGAGAGAAGGCCAAGGATTTCAACTATAGGTTTCAATCAGGGACATGTGAGAGGTGAGACACAGCAGCACTGAAAGAGAGAGATGAGCTGGTCAGAAGGGGTAGGTGGTAGAGCAAGAGATAGGAACAGTGAGCTCCCAACAGAAAGAAGCAATGTGCATAGTATTAACTGGAACAGTCTTGCCAGTAACAACGTGATGCTGTCTTTGAGTCTTTAGTTCAGAAGAAACATGGCTAATTGTCTGTGGACTCTGTCATTAGTCAAATTGACCCAAGCTGTGGGCAATGCAAGTAGGTAGCCCAGAATCCAGGTCACAGGGATCCTCCACTTAACCCCTGATTATAACCTTTCCATTGGCAAACTTCAAAGCTCTGTTTATGAAGGTAAAAGTCATTGCCAGATAAGGACCTTTTGCTGTGTTAGCTTCTATCTCTGAGGAAGGCCCAGATGTAAATAAACCCTGCCTTTGAGCTTCAGAGCTTGATCCCTGAGAAACACACCTCTACCCCAGAGTACACATGTGAAGAAGTTTTGGACTCAGGCAGTAGGACATGTTTGTAATGGTTCTATAAGAATTCTTCATCTCATCTCTGGCTTAATGTTATTTTAAAACAGCATTTGTGGTTTAATCATTTTTTGAGATCTTGCTACTAGATTTTAAAAAATCTGTTTCTAGAAGCCAAGATAATTTGCTCATATAATTGTTTCTCAAACAGATCTTATGCAAGATATTCTCTCTTGGTAAAGCTGAGTTGTGCATCTGCTGCCTTGTGGCCAGGCACCAAAAAGGACCCCAGCTGACTAGCGAAATTGTACCCTTGCCAGGGTCTGGATCTCAGACACATGTGGCGTCCTCCTGACTCAGAGGAGGTGGGGGACTAAAATCATTGTGGGCTGAAAAGGACTGGCTGGAAGCCGGCTCTGCATGTTGCTGAGATAAGCAGTTCTTCTCCAGCCAGCAATATTTGCCTCCCAGTCCCTGGGGAGTAGCCCCGGAGGAAGCTGGAGGCCCGGAGCTAGCCCGGTTCTTCCCTGGAAGAAGCATTACCCAGTTTGGGTTTTTGGTGCAACATTGCCATACATCATATTTCTCTATGTCCTGAAATGGGTCGATAAAGTTATTCAATAGGTTCATATGGAGTCATTTCAGATTGTGATGTTACATGTTCTTGGATTCTAGGGTCTAGAAAACGAAAAAAATAGATTTCAATCATAAGAATTACTGTAAAATTAAAAGCAGTTTTCAGCAACCATGGCCATAGTCGGCTTGAAGCATGTGGCTGGTTGGTAGGAACTTGGGATTATAAAAAAAAAACAAAAAACAAGAAACCGTTTCTGTCTTCTTTTTATTACAGCTCAGCTAACAAGGACTGTGGAGGCGGCCGGCGATCAGAAATAAATGTCTAACTTGGATTTTGCACAATTGGGGCCCACTCCAAAGCACACTGGCTGGCCTCTGACCCAGCTTGAGTTTTACAGGGACAGCAAATAAGGTAGAGTTTGGGGAATCGCAGGCCCCCCAGGACTGCGCGCTCCGGACCACGCTGGTTTGCAGGTCGCTCCTGATTAGAAGGCCCACAGCTGTTTTGCTTCCCAGTTCTACGCTGCAACACCACAAAAACGAATCTAGTTTCTTTTAATTTTTTTTCCCGGGGCATTTTCTTTGATTCCTCCTCCTCCCTCCTCTTTTTCTTTCTCTTGTTTTTACAATCTCCCTGTAATGACTAATTGGCACTGTTTCCCAGCTTTTTTTTTTTTTTTTTTTTTTTAATGTTTCTCTTGCTCTGGTTACAAGTCGTACTAACCCAGTAATATCCACAGGGACCTATAGACAGCCAACATTTCCAAATGATATACAGCATTCCCCCTTTCTTTCAAAGTGTAAAACATTTACAAGGAAATGTACAAATGTATTAGGAACATTTCCCGGGTCGGTCATTAGCGCGCGCCCTCCCCCGCGCGCCCGGGGTGCCCCCGCCCAGGGCCCCTGCGACCCCCTCTGGAGCTCACGTTTCCGCGTGCCAGTGGGGCGGCCCGCGAGACCGCAATTGCTCTGGCCCGGCTTGACGAGCCTCCGATGCCCATTTACTGCGCGCGGCAGCCACTCTGGAGCCGCGGCACATCTGGATGGAGTCAGCTGCCGAGCGCCAGGGGCCAGCGCGGCCAAGCCAGCAGAGCGCGGCGGCAGCGCGAGGGAGGCCGGCGCCCAGGCCGCCCCCGCCGGCCACCCCTGTCCCCGCCCGGGCTGGATTTCCTGATGTAAACAGAGCGGCCCTGCGAGAACAGAGCCGCTCTGCTGAATGTGTCATTGAGTGTTCTTTATCTGCTTGGGGTCAACACAGTGCTTTAGAAAAAACACAAGCATTGCTTTCGAATTTAAACAGCTCCAAAACCATAGACATTACTCTGCTGGGTAGGGTTGGGGTGGAGGTGCCCAAAAACCCAGCTCCTGCTTTTGTGTTTACTTGTTCCACTTTATGGTAATTTGGGGGCTAATTTCATTATCTACAGCCAAATTGGAAACAAGATGCTCTTTCTGTGAGCGGTGCTAAAGGCGTGTGTGAGTTTCTGTGCAGGAGGCTGCAAGTCCCCGCCCCACCGGGGCCTGAAAGTGGGCAGACTGATTTTCCCAGGGGGAGCTGACTGCGGTTCGGCTAGAAGTTCCTTGCTTTTTGTCACTGAGCACCAGCCAGAAATGTATTTCCATCCTGCGTTTCCAGAAGGGCTCTGCTGAAGGGGCTGAAACGCAGGAGGACTAGCGACTGTTGTCCTCCTGCAGCCTTCCTCTATACTGTGTCTGCGTGGGCTGAGGTCTCTCCTCAGCTAACTGTGTTGGTTGACTTCCTTCTGTGGCAGGGGATGAGAGCTTAAGGCTTTTTGGTTCTGCGTGTTCTTGAAGGTAGACATCAGCTAACTGTAAACCATGACAAAAGCGCTTTGACATAGATGATAGAGAGGGAAATTCAAAATGATGGCAGAGCTTGTGTTGTCATCACTGATAATTAAAATGAAATACAGATAGTTTCCAGTTCAGTTATAACCCATTTAAACTGTCGCGTCTCGAAATTTCTACTGGCAGCATTATCCTTGGATACTGGCAGAGTCTCTAGCTCTTAGTAGGGACTGGCTTTGCAAAAATCTTTAAATGGAAATTGGGAGGAGCCTGCGTGCATATCTGAGAACAGCATTTGGCCAATATGCAAGTTATGAGCTGGTTTGGAAAGAGCCGCCTGGCTTTGGGTGTAAGATTTCAGTGGTGCAGCTTCCTGTGCAGATTTGTCAAAGCACTTAAGCCCTCTCCTGCAGACAGTAGTTGGATTTTGGGAGAATTTTCAGATGAAAAGAACCCTATAGTCACCTCTGCAGTAAGGAAGGGATCTGTTACAGTCAGCTCTGATTTGCACTGGGGCATTAACCATCCCTGAACAGGGCCACAGGGTGAAGCTTTTCCTACCACTGATTGTACTTTGCTTGAGATTGGCCCAAGACCCACAGAGAGAACCAAGATCTGAGTGGGCAAATTGTCTGTTAGGGGGATCTGCCTGGTAGATTGATAAGGAGGCAGAGCCAGATCAGTCACAGTGAGGTTTGTTAGAGCAAACTCCTGACCCTCCCGAGGTCAATGGATCCTGTGTTCTGTGCTCCTGTTACATGTGAATAAAACCAGACATAGGAGTTGTCAGTAATTTTCTAGCATCACTATAGTGTTCCAGCTCACAGAGAACCAGTAAAGAGTTCAGAAGTCTTCAGTTCAAATGTCCCTGACTTTCACATTACTGAATTTTAAAATAGGTACCATGGAAACAGGCAGCAGGTTCCATGTAGTTTGCTACATGAGAGACAAATATTTACTTGGTTACTGAACCATCATGACCCTCAATTTCCTCATCTCTAATATGAAGACAACAATATCTACTTCTCCAGGTTACTAGAGGTTAAATTAGATACTGCATATTAGAGCCCAGACCAGTGCTCTAGGAGTTACTTGGTAAATTTTTTGGAGGAAGGCTTCTGGCCTGCAGTTTGATTTTTTTCCCAGCTTCAGTTTTGCATCTGTAAAAGACACAATGGTCAGGCGTGGTAGTGCATGCCTGTAGTCCCACATTTTGGAAGACCGAACTAGGAGAATCTACGTGTTCAAGCCCAGCCTGGGCAACTTAATGATTTAGCCAAATGCTGTCTCAAAATAAAAAGTCGGGGGAAAAAAAAAAGAAAGAGACTGGGAACATCATTCAGTGTGAAAGCTCTGGGTTCAGTATCCAGTGGGGGATGGGGTGGGGAGGAGGGGAGGGAACAAAATAAAGTGAAACAACGAATATAAAGGCTTGACGTCTTACCCTTAAAAATATCTCGAAATTCATTCCAAGTATTTACCTTGCATTTTGGGGGAGCTTCTTGATTTCGAGTGCGTTGTTGGGCCATGGATCCTGGTTTTTGGGTCTGGACAGTTCTCATCTCCTCACCTGTGGGAATTAAGAAGAGCACATGCCTCAGTGTGCTCTGTGCCAATTGTATCATCATGTGTGTACTTGGGCTTGTAGAGCCATTACCAGGACCCTGTGTGTTTGTTTTGTTTTTTGTTTCTTTTTCTCTTTGTTTGCTTTTAGTGGGGAGTGATTTTGAGTCAAACATAGACCCAATACAGAGCAGTGACCTCATCCTAGCCACTGTTTGTCTTTAGTTGAAATTTTATTGAGATAGTAGTAGGCCCATAAGTGGTTGTAAAAAAGAAGTGTAGAGACATACTATGTTCTTACAGTGGTAACATTGTAAAAAACTAATACTAAACCAGGATGTTAATACAGTCCACCTATCTTTTTCACGTGTGTGTGTGTGTGATTCTGAGGATGAAACTCAGGGCTTGTCTACTTGCTAGGCAAGTGCTCTAGCATTCATTTGTGTGTGTTTATTTGTGCTATGCAATTTTATCATATATGTACTTGACCATTGTCAAGACATTAAAATAGTTACAGCCCAGCAGGATCCCTCTGAATGCCCAATTATAACCATTCCCACTCTGCTCTTACCTTTGCTTCCTGCCCTCTCCTGTCCTAATGCTTGTTGGTGCAAATCTGTTTTTCATTACTAAATGTTTGTCATTTGGACAATATTGTAGAAATCAAATTAGACAAAGTAAACTTTTGCAATTGAGTTTTTTCAGTCAGCATCATTTTCTGGATGTTGCTTGTATCAGTAGGTTGCTTTCTTTTCATTGCTGAGTAGTATTCCATGATATGGCTGGACCACAATTTGTTTAGTTCTGTACCTCCTGAGGGACATGTAGGCTGTTTCCAGTGTTGGTCTATTCCAAATAAAGCTGCTATGAATATTGTGTACAGATTTTCATGTGAATATAGTTTTCATTTCTCTGGGATAAATGTCTACACATATTATTACTGAATTATATAGCAGTTTAATGTTTAATTTTATTGGCTGCCAAAGTTTTCTGGAGTGCTGTACTGTGTTAATATTCCCACCAACAATGTATGAATAGTTCTATGTTTTTGTACCTTTGCCAGCATTTTTTTCCTTTTTGATCATTTTGATAACATTAGACATCAGTGTGCTTTTAAATTTTAGTTCCCTCATGCCTAATGATTCAACATCATTTCATGTCCTCATTTGCCATATGTATATCCTCTTCTCTTTATGGCTTTTGCTCACTTTCTAATGATTTTTTCCTCTTTATGACTTTTGCTCATTTTCTAGTTGATTGTTTAAAGTGGTTAGTTTTGAGAGTTCTTTATGTATTCTAAGTACTAGTCCTTTGTCAGGTATGTGGCTTGCCAACGTCTTCTCTCAGTCTGAAGCTGATCTTGCTAGTTTTTCCCCAAGGGCTTTTGCAGAGTAAAAGGTTTTAATTTTGATGAGGTCCACTTTATCCATATTTCCTTTTATGGGTGTGCTTTGGGTTTCAAATTTAAAAACACTTTGCCTAATCTTAGATCTTAGGAATTTTCTCTTATATCTTCTTTTGAACTTAATTTTCTGTTTTCTTTCCCACCATGCACACAGCAGATGTCCAACCACACAATTATCATCTCTTGGAAGTCTGATCTTTATTGTAATATTTTTGCACCTTGTAAATAATCAATTGGGAATATTTTTCTGGGCCTATTTATGGGTTTTGTATTTGGTTGCATTGATCTACATGATTATTTCTCTACTAGAACCACAATGTCTTGACTACTGCAGCTACAAGACTTAATATCATGTAGGGTACTTCTGCCACTTTATTCTTTGTAAAGATTATTTTCTCTTTGTCTGTGCCTTTCCATACAATTATTAGGACAATTTTGTCTGTATCTGTAAAAAAAAGACAAATCCCTGTTTGATTTGCAGAGGAAGTGTATTTAACCTGGAGACCTATTTGAAGACACTTGACTTTATTACAAATATTGAATTTTCCAATCCATGAAATATTTATACCTTTCAACCTATGGTAAATATATTTATTCATGTCTTCTTTTATTTATTTTCTAAGAATTTTGTAATTTTCAGCACAGAGGTCTTGTGCATGTTTGTGAGGTATATATTTAAGTATTTCATTTTCTTGGTGTAGTAATAAGTGGTGATGTATTTTATTTTATTTTGTTTATTTTTGTGACCTTGGGCATTGAACCAGGTGCTCCCTACTACTGAACTACATCCCCAAGGCTTTTTGTATTTTATTTTGGGGTGAGGTCTTGCTATGGCGCTCAGGTAGAGCTTGAACTTGCAATCTTGCCTCAGCCTCCTGAGTAGCTGTGATTATAACTGTGAGTCACTGTGCTGGTTTGGTTATGTGACTTTACTTTCAGTCACTACATGTGCATTGTTCATAGGTAGAAAAGGAAGTGATTTTGGTAGGCTCGTCTTGTATCCTGAAACCTTAGTGAACTTACTTGTTACTCTAGGAGTTTTCTGTGTAAATTCTTTTTTTTTTTTTTTTTTTTTCTTTGCGGCACCGGGGATTGAACTCACAACCTCGCGCCTGCCAGGGCAGGTGCTTAAGGCACTGAGCCAAACTCCGGGCCCTGGTTTTTTGAGGCAGGGTCGCACTATGGAGCTCAGACCGGCCTTACGCTCGCGTTGTAGCCCAAGCCGGCCTCGAACTCACAACGCTCCGCCTACCTCAGCCTCCCGAGTGGTCTGTGTAAATTCTTCAGGATTTTCTACATAAGCAACCATGCCACCTGCAAATACAGACAATTTGTATCTCTGCCTTTCCAATATTTATGCCTTTTCTTTTTCTTGCTTTTTCAGTGGCTAATACTTCTGGTCCTGTGTTGAATAAGAGTAGATTAGTTTTATTTTTTCTTTAAATATTTTGTGAAGTTCTCCATTTGTCCTAGACATTACTTTTTAAAAACAGTTTATGAATTATGTATCTCATGTCTTTAATGATTATAGGTTAACTCTTAGGAGGAAAGCATTCATTCTTTCACTATTGTATGGTATGATGTTAACTGTCAGGTATTTTTATAGATGCTAGACACTTTTTATCAGTTTGAGGTAATTTCCCTCTATTTCTGTTTTCTATTTTTGTTGAATGGGTGTGGGACATTGTGAGATCCCTTCTCTGTATCCAGTAATATGATTTTTATTTTCTTGTTGACATGGTAGAATATTTTATCATATTTCAAGCACTGAGCTAACCCTGCATACCTGCAATAATCTCTCTTGGTTATGGTATATGAAGTATAATTAAAAACATGATGAACTTTAAAAATAAGAATAAAACCAATTTGTTAGGGTAAAAGGCACATTTTCATTAATCACTTTCAAAATACTCTACCTCACTTTGAATACATGTATCCCATTATTTTTGCCACTTTCTGAAACGTTTCTGGAAGTCCTTTTTCAGGAGTGTCCTTTTGTGGTTGCCTTGATGTTTTGAATCAATTCTAAATATTTGTAGTATTTTTTTTCAAATAAAAATATTATAGTGTGTCCTCATCTAACTAATGAACTAGATCTGGTGACAAGTTGTGGAAAACAACTTTGAAAGGAAGTCAGGACCTCAGGGCAGCATCTAAAGATATTCACAATGCATCTAAAGATATTCACAAATGAATATTTTGAGAACTGCTTCAAAAAGAGGCAAGAATAATGGGACAACTAAATTAGAAGTTGGAGGGTAGTGTTTGAGAAGGATTAATGGCAATGTGACTTTTACTGTAATACATTAAAAAAAATTTAAATGTTTACTGTATTTCTTTATCATACCTCATATGATACTTTGTATACATTGTTAGATTCTGTTTACTCATATTTTATTGAGGAGTTATGCATCTAAGTTGTCTAATATATACATACATGTATACATAGGCATATATAAAAAACTTTTTAAAAATTGTTTTTGTGTGACTTTGGTTTCAGAATCATATTGTTATTAATAAATGATACAGGTCATGTTTTCTCCAATTTCATTATCTATAAGAGATTATGTAAGGTTAGTTTTATTTTTTCTTTACATAGTTTGCAAAGTTCTCCATTTGTCCTAGAGATTGCTTTTCTAAAGTAGCTTATGAAGCCGGGCGTGGTGGCGCACGCCTTTAATTCCAGCACTCGGGAGGCTGAGGTAGGCGGAGCGTTGTGGGTTCGAGGCCGGCTTGGGCTACAACGTGAGCACAAGGCCGGCCTGAGCTACATAGTGCGACCCTGCCTCAAAAAAAAAACCCGGGCCGGGAGTTTGGCTCAGTGCCTTAAGCGCCTGCCCTGGCAGGTACGAGGTTGTGAGTTCAATTCAATCCCTGGTGCCGCAAAAAAAAAAAAAAAAAAAAAATAAAAAAAAAAGTAGCTTATGAATTATGTGTCTCAAGTCTTCAATGGTTATAGGACTATAAATAATTTTGTCTTAGTTAAGTTTTGGTAGTTTTTGAGGAATTGATCTATTTCTTCTAAGTTAGAAACTGTAAATTTGTTCATAATACTCCTTTATTCCCTCTCCCCCAGTCCTGGTAATCAAATCCATGAATTCATGCACACTAGACAAGTTCTCTACCATTGAGTTGTACCCTCAGTCCCCTTATTTTTTTTTTTTTTAGTGATTTTGTTTTTTTTTTGAAGAGAAAACCATAAAAAACAATGACAGAATTTTATAACAATATAATTAGAAATTAACAATGGTTAATATATTGCATATTATTATCTTCAAAGTAGTTGCTCAGATTATAAGGTATAGGCATGCAAAATTGATCAAACAATATAAGCACAAACCGTTCTCTTCAATGAACTAAAAGAAACTAGTAGTATAACTCTCTTAGCTATCTTGTGTGTGTAGATGTATATATATTTTTTTCTTCTCCCTTCCTTCTATTCTCCTTTCCCTCATTCCAGTCCTTCTTTCCTTTTGAGCAGTTTCTTTCCCTTTCACAATATCTTTTGTAGATTTTGTATCTTATTTACTCTTTCAGTTTCTTACACTAGGGAGACAATACAGTATTTACACATGCGAGCCTGATTTATTTCACTTATGAGTATGGTCTCAAGTTGCATTCATTTACCTAAAAAAAACCTCGAGTTTACCTTTTTTGTATCGGAGTAGTACTCCATTGTATAAAAATGCATCTTTTTTATCCATTCCTTGGTTGATGGGTATTTGGTTTGTTTCCAAGATTTAACTATTATAAACTGTGCTGCTATAAACATGGGTGCACATACATCACTGTGGTGTGAGGTTTTCAATTCTTCTGGGAAGATACCCAGAAGGGAAATAGCTGGGATGAATGGAACCTCAAATCCTAGCTTTTTGAGGAATCTCCATACTGATTTCCATAGTGGTTGTACCAGTTTACACTCCCACCAACAGTGTAGAAGGGTTCCTTCTTCCCTATAGCCCCATCAGCATTTATTATTTGTTGATTTCTTGATGATAGTCATTCTTTCTGGGGTGAGATGGAATCTGAATGTTGTTTTAATTTGCATTTCTCATATGATGAGTGATATTGAACATTTTTTCATATATTCATTTGCCATTTGTATTTCTTCATCTGAGAATTGTGTATTCATCTCAGATGCCCATTTTTGGATTGGGTCTTTGAATTTGGGGGACTGATTTTTTTTCAGTTCTCTATATGTTCTAGATAGAAGTCTTTTTGTCTGAGGAACAGTTAGCTAATTTTTTTTCCCAATCTGTGAGTTTACTTTTCACTCAGTTGGTGATTTCTTTTGATGTGCAAAAGCTTTTCATTAAGACGAGATTACAGTTGATTCTTTGAAGTACTTGCTGTGCAGTTTGGTTTTTGTTCATGAACTCTCTGCCTACCTCTATGTGTTCAAGATTTCTACCTACTTTCTTTTCCAGAAGATGTGTTTGTGTTTTAATATTTAGATCTTTGATCCATTTTGACTTTAGTGCATGGTGATAGACATGGGTCTAGTTTTAGTCTTGACATGTAGAGAGTCAGTTTTTCCAGCACCATTTATTAAAGAGGGTATCTTTCCTCCAGTGAACATGCTTGGCCCCTTTGTGAAAGTTATTTCATTCTTAATAGATTTGTGTCTTCACTATTTTTGTCAGTCTTGATATAAGTTTTCCAATTGTATTTTATAGAGCTAGCATTTTGTTTTATTTATTTTTCTATTTTCGGTTCCATGGAGATCTGCTTTTACAGTATTTCTTTCCTTGTTTCTTTAAATGTGTTTTGCCTTCTTTTTCTAGTTTATTGAGGTAGATATTTATATCTTCTCTTTTTTCCTTTCTTTCTTTTTTCTGTACTACAAATTGAACCCACAGCCTTTGCACTGAGCTACATTACTAGCCCTTTTATTTTTTATTTTGAGATATGGCCTCACTAAGTCAGAGTTACCCAGGCAGGGATCAAACTTGCTAACATGCTGCCTCAGTTTTCCCAAGTATTCCTCATTTCTAATGCAAGCATTTAGTGTTATAAATTTCCTTCTGATAACTGCTTTAATCATGTTCTATATATTTTAATATGTTGTGGGTTTTGTTTTGTTGTATGCTTTCATTTATCTTGTTTCCTTTTTTTGTCCCATGAGTTATTTAGAAGTTCATTAGGAATTTCCCTTGTCTCTTTGTTATTTATTTCACTGTGCATGGGGAATACATTATATAATTTTAATTTTCATAAATTCATTGATATTTATTGCCCAGTATATGGACTAGCTTGATACATATACCAAATACACTTGAAAAATTGTGTTCTTTGGTTATTATGTAGAATGTTCTGTGTATGTCATTCAGGTCCTTCTGGTTGACTTTGCTCTTGAGATCCTCTGGGTCTTCACTGAAATCCTCTCTAATAGAACTTTCAGCTGTTGAGACGGGGCTGCTGAAACTTTCAGCTGAGATCATGGATTTGTATATTCCACCTTTCAGTTCTATTAAGTGTTGCTTCATGTATTTTGAGGCTCTGTTGTTTGTTGTATATAGACTTAGGACCACTATTTCTTTCCAGTGTATTGATATTTTATCAATATCTAGTATTTCTGTTTGTCTCTGAGAATTCCTTTGCTCTGAAGTCTACTTAGTCATATTCATAAGATACTGCTAGCTTTAAAAATTATTATTTATGGGTTGGGGATTTAGCTCAGTGGCTTAAGTGCCTGCCTCACAGGAGCAAGTTTGTGAGTTCAATCCCCATCCCCCCCAAAAAAAATTTTTTTTATACGGTATACATATTTCCATCCTTTGCTTTTAATCTGTTTATGTCATTGTCAAAGAAAAGAATTTTTTGGCAAGCAGCACTCAAGGGGTGATCAACAAATACAGTGAATATTTAAATACAAAAATTATTACACTAAAAGACATATTGCCAGTAGGCACCCTCAAGATATTGTTCTGCACTTCAAACATACTTATCTCCCATCTTTCTTGCCAATTTCTAAAGCAACTTTGGATGTCCTCTTTCATGAATGCCATCAAAAATGTGGTGAATGTTGCCTAGTGTCATCTAACAGAAGGGGCTGGCTTGTAAAAACATTTCAGTGTGTCCTCACCCACCTAATTCACCGCATCTAGCATAGTGTGATTTCTGGCTTTTCACCAAAGTCAAAATCTTGAAAAGTAAATGTTTTGAACTGGTTCGAGACACTGAGGCAACTAAACATACTCATAGTTGGATCATATTTCTTTATACATTCTTTTAATTTGTTATTTTTGATTGGAATATTTAGACAACTTACATTTAAGGTGACTATTGACATGTTGACATATGAATATACCATTTTCTTTGGTTTTGTAGTTCTTGACCCTCTGGTTTTTTTCTTTCTTTTCTTTTGGTTAATTGATATGCTTTAGGATTCCAATTTGATTTATTGTCAACTTTAGTGTGCCTCATTAAGTAGTTTTTGTAGTGACTGTTTTTGATTTTACAGTATGCATATGTGACTTTTAATAGTTGACTGTTATCACTATTTTATCATTTTTAGTAAATTGTGGAAACCTTACTTCCCTGAAATTTTGTCTGTCTTCTTTTAAATATCATTTTCTTATGATGCAGAAAGTATTATGACTTTCAATTATCAACAAATTGATAAAACTCACAAAAGCTCTGCCTATCATATATGTTCATGCATACGCTCCCATTGCTTCTACATCCTTCTTGGGTCTCTCAGTCACTGCTTCATCATCTGCTTTCTGTTGAAGTGATTTCTTTAAGCAATACTTAAGGGTAGACCTGTTAATGACAAATTATTTAGTTTTTTGTTTCTGACAAATTTTTTAATTTACCTTTTGTTATGGATTACAAACTGGTGGTCAACTTAGCACCAGCTTCAGCTGGTGTTGAGTTAAAATGTTCCACCTGAAGAAAGTTGCCAGCATAAATAGGGACGTGGGGAAGAAGAGCCGGGCGTTGTGGGTTCTTCCAAGAGTTGCTGTTGGAGCCGCTGGTTCTCCTGGAGGTACTTGTCACGCTGGCTTCTCCAATGTGGATTCGGCCATTATCGTCGGAGGAGCTCGGGACCTCATCGGTGAGAGTGGCTGTGGTTCAT
>RJWM01007595.1:9118-77358 GCA_004363535.1 Dasyprocta punctata | reverse complement strand
TTATTTTCCTTCAGGGCTTGAAATATTTCACTCCAAGCTCTTCTTGACCTGATGATTTGTGTTGAGAAGTCTGTCGTGATTCTGATGGGCCTTCCTTTGTAGGTAATCTGTCTCTTTTCTCTAATAGCTTTTAATATTTTGTTTTTGTGTTGAATTTCTGGAATCTTGATTATTATATGTCTGGGTGTAGGCCTATTTTAGTCAAGGTTAGCTGGAGTTCTATATGCTTCAGTTATCTGAAGTCTCTTCCTGTTCCCATACTTGGAAATTTTTCTGTAATTATTTCTGTAAATAGGCTTTTAATTTGATTTGTATTGACCCCTGCTTTTTCACTCACACCTTTTATTCTTAAATTATATTTCCTTGGGTTGTCTTGCAGCTGTTGCACTGCCACTTCCAGATTTCTTATTATTTTTAGCAAGTCTTTTGTGTCTCTCTCCCTGGCTGCCATTTTTTCTTCAAGATATGAAAGACTATCTTTAGTTTCCTTCAGGTGGTTCTGCCAACTTTTATTGAAGTCTTTGAGTTCCTGGTAGTCTCTCTGAATCTGATTGATGCGTTCTAAGTCTTTATTTGTTTCATTCTCAATCTCCTTTGATTTTCCATCCTCCACCTTTCCGGCTATGTCTCCTTTAGAGGTGCTTAGGGATTGCCCTATTATGTATTTCATTTCAATTCTCAGTTGGGCTAACACTGCTGCTTTAATTTCTTTTATAGCTTCATGGAGTTGTCTCCTCACTTCGGTTGTCATCTCCTCTGAGAGTTTAATTTTTGGACTCCCAACCTTTTCTGCATTTGCATCTCCTAGATTTGTGCTGCTTGTATCGGAGTCCAGAGAGCGCCCTCTACCTTTCCGTCTTGGCATTTTCCTGGGCTCTGCTGAGAGCCGGTGTTGGCCCACTGTGTTTCCCCAGCCCGCCTCCGCTCCGTGGATGTCTGGTGCAGTGTGCGAGGATAGGGCCGCTCCCTGGGAACCCATACCAGGCCGTCCGCCTAACTTCCTCTATCACCCCTAGGGTGCCCGTGCTGATTCCACCAGGACCCTCCAGGGCCCGGTGTGGGCAAGGAACCATGCCTAATTAGGTGCAGTTCTGGTCTCAAGATGGATGCCTGTCCCTCGCTCTCCCTCGGGAGTGGGGGTTGGGGGGCTGGGGCCCGCCGGGTTCACTCACTCGCCAGCTCGTGACCACCTCTTTCCACAATCGATTGCTGCCTCCGCCGTTTCCGCCGCAGCCGCAGCAATTCAATCGCGCATCGCAAGCACTTTAATTGCACCTTCCCAGTTCGAGTCCGCCGCTAATTGAATTTGTCTCCGGTCAGAGGTGCCGCCACCTTTGTTTGTTTACTTCTTTTTTTTACTCTTTCCGTGGGCTACAGTTCTCGTCCTAGACTCCTCTTAGGTCTAAAGGACCCATCTCCCTCCCCTTTCCTTCTTTCTGTTATTATATTATTTTATATTCCAGCATTTGGATGGTATGTTCCAGGGAGTCTCCCTACGGCGGTGTTATCTGGTTGACCATTTTGCAGGAAGTCGTTCAGGTGGGAAAATTGAAGCCTAAAGATACTAGATGATTTGACCATGATCATATTGCAGATAATGGTGAAATCATGATTTGAACCTAGTTCTGAAATTCAGTGAATATACATTCATGGATTATAAATGAGGGAAAGGAGAGAAGAAGTGGGATTTTTTTTGTTAGCCAATGATGAAAAAACAAAATTAATATATGAAAGAAAGTAGGTTCCATTATCCCCAGTATATCTGGCACTGAAATATCTGAAGCAGCCAGTCTGTGGTTAGAGGTTAATTTACCTTTACATTTTGTGTATCTTATCTATTAGGGAGCCAAGGGAAATTTTAAAGTTGATTTTTTTGAAAAATTATGAGTAGTAACTATTCTTTGTAAAACCTTTAATGGTATAAACCAGCACAGAATAAAATTTAAGATGTTCACCCTTATGTTACTTCTATCTATCTTTCTGTTTCTCAGTGGTAAACAACACAAACTCATGAAAATCTTTCTAGATCATTTCTGTAAATGGATATTTTTCATAATTTTTTTATAGTTTTGGTTTTATACTTGACTGCTTTATTAGGTTTATTTTAATGTATGTATGAGGCCAGGTTCTAATTGTGTGATTTTCAAAATAGATGATCAGTTGTCCTAGAGTCATTTGCAGAATGTTTTCCCCCATTTTGAAGTTTTGTTGTTATCATATTTAAGTTGTTATACAGACTTGGATTGGTTCTTAGATTTTTTCCTCATTTTTTTTCCCAATACATATATATGTTTGTCTATCCATCCATTTACCTATTTAATGTCTATCTACTTGATAGTAGCAGCCAAAGAATTTTACATGGCTTCAAACAAGAAAAGCTGTAGATTCTTGACCTTTTCTTCACCAATTCCTACTCTCTGAAGGCAGTGATTTTCAATCATTTTACTTTATTCTGATGTTTATTCAGATTGAATAATATTCTGCTTTTCTCTTGAATTTTTTGTCTTTCTACTGCTTCCTACTGTCCTGTCCACCCTTCTCCTTCTCCCCCTAGGCCTTCCAATATTTGATGTTTACATTATTATAGTTTATCAGTATCATTCACTACTGATTACACTTTTTTCTCCAAACCAGGATTTATTTTTTCTCCTGTTAATAGTTGTCATTTGCTTAGTTTTCTTTAGGCCTGTAACTATCCTTAAAGTCTATTAGAATTTAAAATCTATCAATATGTGAGATAATGAATGTTCATATATTTAGACTGTCAACTTAGTAGAAAAAAATGAGAAATCCTTTTTTTTAAGACTTGGTCTCACTGTGTAGTTCAGGCTGACCTTGAATTCAGTGTGCAGCCTAGGCTGACCTTGAACTTGTGATGATCCTCCTGCCTCAGCTTTCTGAGTACTGGAATTACAAGTGTGTGCCACAGCAGCTGTCTGAAAAATATTTTTTGATGTTGAATTGCATTTTGTATTTCTTTCTTTTTTTTTTGGTACTGGGGATTGAATTCACAACCTCGAACCTGCCAGGCAGGTACTTAGGCCACTGAGCTAAATCCCTGGCCTTATTTTTTGAGACAGGGTCTCACTATGCAGTTCAACCTGGCCTTGAACTCACTTTGTAGCCCAGGCTGGTCTCGAACTCACAACAATCCTCCTGCCTCAGCTTCCTGAGTGCTGGATTAAAGGTGTGCACCACCACGCCTGGCTGCATTTTGTATTTCTTAATGATGCCAGTTTTTTTCAGAACAGAAAAGTATTCTCTGTTTCTTAGAGAAAATGTGAAAGCCATCATAATATTTAAAGATATTAGCATTAATCCTTAACTCAGCTGTCTTCTTAGTATCAGCCCTGATATTTTTCCTACTTTCTATTCTTATGCACATACAATCAGTTATCTGTTACTATGTAACAAACCAGTCATTTATTTAGCTTACTGTTTGGGGGGTCAGCAATTTAGGTTGGCTCCAGCTGGGCATTTCTTCTGCTGATCTCCGCTGATCTACTGTGTACTGTGGTCAGCAGCAGGTGATCTATAAATCAGAAAAGCGGGCCTGCTTCAGGGATTTGACTGCTGTTAACTGGAGCCTTGAGGTGGGTAGTTCTCTACATTTAGTAGGCTAATACCAGTTTATTTTATGGTAGCTGCAAGGATTGAAGTGCAGCAAGAGAACCAACCTCAATATGCAGATACCTCTTGATTCTTTGTGTCAGATTTATTGATGTTCCAGTCACCAAAAGCAAGTTACGTAGCCAAACCCAGATTCGTTTTTTGGTGGAGAGAAAAACAGTAATCTTGCAAAGGGGCTTATGTACTAAGATTGTAAGAATTCATAGCCATTTTTGTTATATAATATGCATTACACATATACTTTTTTTCCCCCACAAAATTTGGCTTATAGGGTATAGGTTTTATTTTTGTACTTAGTATATTGTGGTCATAGTAAAGACTTTAAATTTAGATTTTAACTTTTGTGTATGCATTTTTTTTTTTTTCTTGTACTGGAGATTGAATTGAGGGTCTTTGCATTGTGCTACATCCCCTGCCCTTTTTATTTTTTGAGACAGGGTCTCAAGTTTCCCAGGCTGGACTTGAATTTGTAATCCTTTTGCCTGAGCCTCCTAGGCTGCTGAGATTGTAAATGTGTGCTACCATGCCTGGTCTGTGCTTTTTTTTTGCTTTTTCCTGAGAGTTGGTACCGGAGATTGAATCCAGGACCTTTGTGCTAAACTACATCTCTGACCTTTTTTTCTTTTTATTTTGAGACAGGGTCTCACTAAGTGTCTTAGTTACCCAAACTGGACTTGAACTTGTAATTCTCTTGGCACAGCCTCCTGAATGGTGGGACCACAGATACGTGTCACCATGTTCAGCTATTAAATTTTTAACTTGTTCTTGTGGCTCAGAAATTTAAGGCTTTAAAAATATCTATCTATCTATCTATCTATCTATCTATCTATCTATCTATCTATCTGAGATAGGGTCTCACTGTGTAGTTCAGGCTGGCCTTGAGTTCATTATGTAGCCGAGGCTGGTCTCAAACTCAGTGATCCTCCTGCGTCAGCCTCCCAAGCACTGGGATTACAGGTGTGTGCCACCATGCCTGGCCAGAAATTTAAATTTTGATGTAGCTGAATTTATGAATGCATTCTTTTATGTATGGTGCTTTCATATCACAAATACATTTTTAGAGTTTAGTATTTTGTGTTTAAGTCCTTAATCCATCTGAAATTTTTTTTTCTCCTTCAGGATAATCATTAAACTCGGCGCCCATCATTATTAGTGTTTTCTTTCCCAAGTGATCTGCAATGCTATTTTTTAAAAAATAGAGTACACGTTTATAATGAGTCCTCATTTTATTTTATTTTATTTTATTTTATTTTATTTATTTATTTTTTTTGTCTTTTTGAGACAGGGTTTCACGATGCAGGTCAGGCTGGCCTTGAGCTCGCTTTATGGTCCAGGCTGGTCTCAAACTCTCAATGATCCTCCTGCCTCAGCTTCCTGAGTGCTTGAATTAGAAGCATGTGCCACCATGCCTGGCAGCCCTCATTTTATAATAACAGTCTGTTGGTTGTGGTGGTGCATGCCTTTAATCCCAACACTCAGGAGGCTGAGACAGGAGGGGCTCTGTGAGTTCAAGGCCAACCTCTAGTCTGTACTTTTTTTTTTTTTTTTGTGGCACCGGGGATTGAACTCACTACCTCGTGCCTGTCAGACAGATGCTTAAGTAACTGAGCCAAACTCCCGTCCCTGGTTTTTTGAGGCAGGGTCACACTGTGTAGCTCAGGCTGGCCTTGTGCTCGCGTTGTAGCCCAAGCTGGCCTTGAACTCACAACGCTCCTCGTACCTCAGCCTCCCGAGTGCCGGGATTAAAGGCGTGCGCCACCACGCCTGGCTCTGTATTTTTTTTTTAGTGGCACCAGGGGTCAAACACACAACTTTGCACCTGCCAGGTAGGCGCTTAAGCCACAGAGCCAAACTGCTGGCCCTGGTTTTTTGAGACAGGTTCGCACTATGTAGCTCAGGCCGGCCTTGTGCTCATGTTGTAGCCCAAGCCGGCCTCAAACCCACAACGCTCCTCCTACCTCAGCCTCCCGAGTGCTGGGATTAAAGGTGTGTGCCACCACGCCGGGCTTAGTCTGTACATTTTGATGTAATCTTTTCTATGCTGGTAGTTGTCAAACTATGATGAGTAATTATAGCTGGCTACCTGTTTCTACAAATATTTTAATTTTTATTTTAGGAACACAGTTTACATTTGTTTAGATATCCATGGATGACACTTTTGTTCTTCAAGAGTAGAGTTGATTAGCTTTGACAGAGACCATGTGGCCACAAACTCTGAAATATATCCCCTCTGCCCTTTAGAGAAATAGTTTTTCAATGTTTTGTATTCTATTTTAATCTTAGGTCAGATGTTAGTGGGAATCTCTTGCCTTATCTGCTAATCTACCTAAAGGTGGGTTGATTGAGTGAATAATTGCTTGAGTGAGTTTACTTCAGCAACAATAGTTAAGATTTTTTGAGAGCTGATAGAAAATATTAGTGTTCTATAGTGGAGATAGAATCAATCTCAAAAATTTCTGATTTTCTTTATCATGTTGAGGGAACTTGGGGAATATTTGAGGTAAAGTTGATAATTAGCTTCTCAATATGTAGATATATTTAGTGAAATATGTATAGTAATTCAGCTGACATACATGTGTAAATTAGTGATAATAGATCCTACAGTCATCATATAGGAAGAAGCTTTACACTCATAGCTGCTGGGTATGCAGAGGTAACTTTACTTTAGAAATCTAATTTGTTAATTGGCTAATTATCTGGTGAGTAGATTGTATTTATTGTTTAAATTTTTAAAAATTTAGCACTCTCAGAGTTATAGAATTATAGGAAAAGTTGGAAAATACAATTATCTTATATGATGGGTCTTATTTAAAATGCAGGTGCACAACACACAGTTTATTCAGTGTCTTCAAGGGAGAATAAATCTCCTAGGCTCCTTTCAGCTGGGATAAGTCTTTTCCATGCATGCCCAGATCCTCTTCAACAAGCACAGCCACAAAGGGTAAGAAAGTGGCGTGGGTGCAGGTTGCATGTGCTGATAGCAGACTCCTGATTCCAACCATGACATCAAGACCTGTGTGTACTACTACTCACTGTGTTTTTAGGTTTATTCTCTACTCTGTGGTATAATGATATTATTGAAAACATCACGAACAGCCTCCAAATACTCTTGTGGGCAACAGTGATAAGAAAAGGAGGAAGCATTTATGTCTGTGTACAGCACATAAAGTTGGGCTGTTGGAGAAACTAGACAGCAGTGCATGAAATGTCTTACAGAAGAGTGCTGTTGCAATGACACATTGTATATAACTTGAAGAAACAGAAGGATAAAATATTGAAGATCTGTGCTGAAAGTGGTGAATGGAAGGTAATGAAAAGTAGAGAAACATTGCATAAAGCTAAAGTGAAGATCTTGACCAATGTGGAAAGAGTGGATCTGTCATCATCATAATGATCATGTGCCATTAAATGGTTTGCTAATCATGAAAGAAGCGAAGATCTATCGTGATGAACTGAAAACTGAAGAAAACTGAATAGTCGACAGACTTTATGTGGTAATGAAGCATCTGCTGATCACAAAACAATGTAATAATTCACTGAGGACTTTGTCAAAGTCATTGTTGATTAGTATTTGAGATGCCAAGGTAGTATTATGAGTTGGAGGCCAGCCTGGCTATATAGCCAGACCTTGACTCAGAAACAAAAACAAAAATAAACCAAAATAAAACCAAAAAGCAAAAAAACAACCAAAAACCAAAACAAGTTTATAATGCTGATAAAACTTCACTGTTTGGGTGTTATTGCCCCAGAAAGACAATGATTTATAGCTGCTGAGACAGCCCTTACAGGAATTAAGGATGCTGAGGAGAGAGTATCTGCTGGGATGTTTAGCTGGTACACGTATGTGTAAATGTTTTGTGACAGGCAAACACTTGCATTCCTGCCGTTTTGGAGGAGTGAATCTCTTACCAGTTCATTATTCTAATAGATAGGTCTGGATCTCCAGGCACATCTCTTCTGACTGGCTTCACATTTGTACCAGTGGTTTGTACTCACTGCAGAAAAGTCAGACTAAATGACAACCATGCCTGTTTATTTCAGTTAATTAAAATTAAAATTTACTTTCTCAGTTGCCCTAATCACATTTCAAGTGCTCAGTAGCTCAGTGTGTGACTAACATCAAATGTATTGAATAGTGTAGATACGGAACATTCCATCACTGGAGAAAATTCTCTTGGGTGGTACTGCATTAGTGACTTACATGTTGATGATTGCATCTACTTTCTAATGCTCACGAAGGAAGCATAACTATTTTTTATAGGTTTTATTTATTGTTTTGTGGTCAGTATGTGGAAAATGACTTGATAGGATAGTATTTTATCACTTACTTTAAAAAGTTCATTAAAGAAAGTTTGAAAAATACCAAAACCAAGGCCAGGCATGGTGGCACATGCATATAATTCCAGCACTTGGGAGGCTGATGGAGGTGGTTTGCTGCAAGTTGGAGGCCAGCCTAAGCTACAAAGTGAGTTCAAGGTCAGCCTGAACTGCATGGTGAAACCCTGTCTCAAAAAACAAACAAACAAACAAAAACCAAAAAATACCAAAACCATGAAGGAAAAAATAAAAATTACATTCAATTCCAAGGGCTAGGACTTTAAATTAAGTCTCTAGTGTACAATTGGATTTTCACCATCTAAATAATAAACATCTTTAGCACAGTTGGTGTGTTCCTGAGTTCATTTTGATGCATATTTTGATTGTTTGGATTTTTAAAATTTTAATGCTGGGGATCAAACTTGGGGCCTTGCATATGCTAGGCAAGTGCTCTATCACTGATCTATACCCATAATGCTGATTGTTTGGACTTAATGATAAGATGGTCACGTAAGCTTGTTTTGTTATATCACATCAGGAAACATGATGCCAGTTTTTTTCACTGTTGTGATGCTAACTAGATTTGACCACTTGAATGTGGTCCATGTTTCTCCATTAAAAGTGTATTTTCCTTTCGTAATTAATAACCTGTGAGATGTTACTTTAAGATTTTGTGAATATCCTATTCCCTTACAACTTTTCACTCAGTGATTTTAGTATCCATTTACAGTTTTCAGTTATTATACGAGCGTTGTAAAGTGATGATTTTAAAAATTTATCATTCTACTTAAATATTTTATCTGGTGTTTCTCTGTAAAATACAGCTTTCCTTCTCCTCCCTCCCATTTTTCTCCTTTGAGCCTTCATTTGTCTATTTTTTTTTAAATACCCCAGGTACTTATCATGAAGTTGATCAGTGTGACTCACCACTGTTTTGAGACTCATTGCTCTTGTCACATCTATATAAAGTCCTATTACACAAAGAGAATTTTTATTTAAAGCAGGTCACTCATCTTTGTGTTATGAGTGTTAGACTAATTCGTACTGCATAAGATTGGTCTACTATAAATTTAGATAAAAATTATCCCACTTTGGATCTTTCTTGATTAATTCCATTGAAACAGACTTTTCAGAAACTGGGGCAACTGTGTTAAGGAATTCCCATTTACACTAGGCAAGAAAGTAAACAGTAAATGGAGAGTAGGGTAACAAACTCTTACGGTATCAAAAAACAACCGTGAAAAGGATCTGTCTTAATGTGCTAGCCCATTGCAGTTTAACATATTGCTTACAACCGTCACAATAGAATTTGAGTGACTTCAGTTACACATTCCAGGAGACTGGCAGTCTGTTACAATCAGGGTCTGAACTTCAGAGCAGGCTAATTTACAGCGATGGGACGAAGAAAGTTGTGGATTTGTATTACACACTCTCACCTGACACTGTATCTGATCCCTTACTTGCTGATTGACATCTTGAATGAGCTCTTTGAAGCAAGTTCCAGCTTAATTAAAACGTTTGCTTGGTTAGCAGTGATCTGTGAAAGCCTGTGATAAATATTGAATCAGGTTCACCTGCTGGTTGCTGTGAGTGGATAAACAGCTGCTTTGTGCAGTTTAATCATGAAACGGGCAGTAAAGTACGACTACTGTTTGAATTTTTTAAAAAAGAATACTTGAAAAGGTATAGTTATGTCACTTTCGCTATCTTACCTGGAGTGTGTGCTTATGTGAGATTTTGCACAACAGGCATTCAGTACCTGTTTAGGTGGCTTGGACAACAGCAAATGGCTGATAAAGTTAACAGTAAACCCAAAGATTGTAGTGTAATTCAGTGCTCATTGGCACTTAAGCCCTAGCTTTTCATGTGCACGGCTTTTGAAATAAAAGGGACAACATTTTGCTTTTTTTCTAGATTAAAGTGATCCTGTTAAAGCTTTGAGATGAATTTAGCTTCTTCACAGATTTATTGTATACTTTGTAGCAACTTGAAAAATTGTTTTAGATTACTTTGTCTGTAAGATAGAATTCCTGCTGTGAAGGAGCCAAGTATTTTAGCTTTTTGTTAATGTTAGAAAGTTAACAAACATTAAAATACAGATGAATTTAAAAGCAGTAAGTGAACCCTTATGAAATTATCTTCTTTTGACTGTTACTTTATTTCTTTACAGACTCAATGTGGCTATCAGTCTTTTTTTTTTAACCTTTTTAATAAGGCAATGCTGTTTTCATTTGATGCCTATTATGAAATCATACATAATTTTATATAATAAAGCCCTCATCCAGTCAGTCACAGTCCCTTTTGAGGACCAGATGATAGTGACTGATTTGAAATGGATGGGAAAAACCACCCTATAATCACAGCTACCCAGGAGGCTGAGGAAGAAGGATAGTAAGTTTGAGGGCAGCCTGGGTTACTTAGAATTTGTCTCGAAATAAAAAGTAAAAAGGGCTGGGGATGTTGTTTACTATTTGAGTGCTTGCTTAACACTGGGTTCAGTCCCTACTACCAAAAACAAAAACAACATCCATGCAAAATTGTGTCATGATTTCTGAGTGATCCAAAACCCTCTGTAATAGTCCATGGACACTAATTTAAGATCCGTTTCCTAATAAATAGATCTTAGGTTGAAAATTTTTGTAAGGAAGAATTAATATGAAAGCTATTCTTCTGGACTTTAGGTAGCTAAAGAGAAACCAGAATATGTTTGTCATGCTGTTTCTTTTGTGACATTTGAAGCATTTTGCAGCTATATTGTTCACTACAGTCTTTAGCTCCAAGAATTATGTTCATTATGGTGATTCCTAATTCACTACTTACAGGTTTTATGTTTTTATTCCGTCAATTTATTTGGAACTTTACAAGAATTACATTTAAGTCATAGCTTGCTTAGCATTGTTATTTTATGTTAATATATGTAATTTTGTCTCATTTTTCTTATATACACATACATATTTCTGTTGGTTGAAAAATCCTCACTATCCATTCTTCTGCTGATCCACTTGACATGTTTTTTTCACTATTAAAATAATGGGGCAATTAGTATTTCTCTTGTATCTGTCTTAATGGGCAAAGGTTTCTCTACTAAGTATACCTACCAGTGGCATTTGGGTGTAAGGATTTTTTATCTTTGATTTTACTAAATTATCAATTTGTTTTCCGAAGTGCATGTGCCACTTTATACTTGTATCAACAGTTTATAGGTTCTTTCCTAGCCACACAAACATCTAATCTGAAATGGATATAAAGTGGAAATTATGGTTTTAATTTGTGTTTTCTTAATTACTAATGAGGTTGACCACTAAATTGTATGTCTTTTCAGATATTTCTTGGCCTTCCAGCTTTTGTCTTGTACTTTGCCTGTTTGTGGCTCTTTATTGAGTTTGTCTTTTAGAAATGGATTTATTGGAATCCTTTATGTGTTACAGATACTGAGTCTCATTTTGTTATGTACTGCAAATAACTTCTATCAGTCTGTCTTTTTAAAATCTTTTTTTAAAAAGGCAATTATCTTTTAAGATAGAAATTTTACATATTAATGAGACTGTATTTTCAGTGCTTATGCTTTTGAGTTATTGTCTGAGCAAATCCTTTCCTGAATTTGGATATTTTCTTATATGAGAACAGTGACCAAATAGCCTGAAAAACCTAAAATATTCATTCCCTACCCCTTTATGAAAAGAGTTTGCTGGCTCTTGCTCTGAGTGCTATAATTGAAAGTTTTTGTTTTTCCCTTACAGAGTATAACATGGACCTTGTTAGAAAAGATTTAATTTAAATATCAGCCAGTAGTAATTTATGAATTGAGTTTATAGTTTGCCCTTAGAAAAATTCTAATTTTGTAATTGCACTCAGAAAGTAATTCCTTTAGAGCTAACTTTAAACAATTCCTTAATTCATGAGTAAAACTAGTATTAATAAACTCCCAAACTGTACTTTGTAGAACAGTTAAAAAGAGAAGTCCTCTGTTGGTGAGATGAGGTGACCCTTGTTATTATCTTTTTACTGGGCTTGATATATCAGGGGTTCTAAGGTTTCTTCAGTGAATGGATGAATGAAATGAGATAATACATGTAACATGCTTAGCTCAGGGATAATCTTAATGAATGGTAGTTATTATTAGTAATGAACACATCAGGATATGTTTGTCACACACAACTGAAGTGGCTCAAACATTAGCATAAGGTGATTTTTTTTTTTGTCTCAACAATTTGTCCTGTACTTTTTCATTTAAAAGTTAATCTTTTGGTTTGGAAATACCTTTTGGAAATTTAAGGCTCTTTATATTAAGGTATCATGTAAGAATCTATCAGTTTTTAAAAATGTGCTGTGTTGGTATAGTAGTTGGTTCAGGGACATTTGGTCATAGACCACCAATTGAAAACAAAGTTATGGTTATGTACAGAATACTGTGGTAAGTGAATGAGTCATATAAAAAATGTCATTAAGCAATTTGTCATTAAGGAATTTGCAGTGTGGTTGGAAAGGCAATACATGTACAGGTAGAAAGTTATGAAAAAACGTTACTGTTTCATATACCTAGTTTCCCCTTTATTTCATATAAATCAGCATTTTTCAGTCTTCTCCTTCTTTATATATTATTTTTATACTAAATATACCCTTTTATGTCTGTTTTTAAAACTCAATTGAGTCTCCTTTTAGGAATTCTTCTAATACACACATTATCTTAGTAACTTTTTCTCTGGTAATGAGATTAGTTTCTATTTCCTTATTTTTAATTTGTAAAAATGTTTAATCACTGTGTTTATCTTTCAAGATGTAGGTATTCTATTTTGGGGGAGTGTGTCATGAAAGTTTGGAAAAGTCAAGAAATTCAGTTGACATTGTAGTATCTTAGTGTTTGATCTTCTAATTATAACTTTATGAAAGGAATAGTGGCAAGACCTCAGCAGTTGGCCTTTCTTTCAAGATCAAATATTTTAGTCCTTTCTCCTTTCAAAGAATGTGGATAGTATGTATTTATATAATAGGACAAGAGAGGAAATAGAAATTATTAAACAGATGGAAAAATTTTCTAAGAGTCCTTGGTTGCTGATCTTCTAAGAACAGTTTTGGCTATTGTAATTTGAATGTAGTTTTGAACAATCAAGTTCTGCATATGGAAATATTAACAGCTGTCACATCCACATGTATCCCTTTAAATATTAAATTTTCATTGTTACTAGTGTTGGGTTTTCTTGCCTTTTGTTGAAGGAAAGACTTTAAATTTATTCTGGTTTCCTAATAAAATCTCTGTAAATTTAAATAGAAAAAGGAAAACATGCTTTCAAAAGATAAACCTAAAACACACACACATACACTTACACACACACACACACACACACACACACACAGATAAACCTGATTACTTGTTAGTAGGAGAAATACTTAATGAGCAGTATAAACCTATTTAGTATTATTTCTCTAATTAAGACTCCTAGGTCAAAGCGTTTCAGAGAAAGGCTATGAAGTGTTAGCCTGTTAATAGACTTGGGGGAATATTCTGACTCCTGTCATTGCTATCATCAGGATTCTTTCTCTTTCTGACAGCATTGAAAATTACTGATTTTGGTATAAGTAATTCTCTCTTAAAAGTTATTAAATAAATGTTTCCTTTGAAGCCTCTGTTCTAATGCCATGTTCAGTTTTTCCATCTCCAAATATAAATGTACCAAATCCTTTAAATGGAAACTTTAAAAAAATAATTCCTCTTTAACAATGCAAAGGAAAAAGAATCAACTTTCTGAATTTCTGTCTTGTCTCTACTTATCTAATCACTCATCGAAAACCATTTTTCTTAAGGAGTCCACCATGAATTCTTAAAAGATATAATTCAGGTCACTTTAAAACTACAAAAGTACACTTAATATAAAATAGCCATGGTTTATAATTTTCTGAATAATAATATAAAAACTGCTCAGTGAAACTTGTCTCAAAAAGACAAAAAATTTAAGTTTGAATACAAAGGAGAAAGTTATAAAACTATGTAGTATCATCCCTCTTTATTTGAAAAAAATATGTGAAAGATAAGTTTACATGTGTATATGTCTATAAGTTGTACAGTAAGTTATTTGTCTTGGGAGATATTTATTGCCTATATTTCTATATCTGAGTTTGGGTGGTCAGGAATTAAAAGGAGTAGGTGATAAACTCTATAGAATTAATGTATTATATCAAAAAGTAGGCCTTCCCAGCTTTAGAATGTAGTCATTTATCCTTGGATATGATGCATCCATATAGCACAAAAAACAATGTATTGGGTCCTAGCATCCTTATATTCAAGTGAATTTACCAGTATCAGAAGGAAGAGAAGTAAAATGGAGCAAAAAAATTGAAGACAGGAAAAAGTAAACTAATTCTGCTACCTAGAGTTACCCCAATCGTCATGGTATATTAATTAATTAATGTGATAATTGCAAAGACCAAAAAAGAACTGTCAAAGTATCATGATATAATTTGCATTCCATTTTCTGTGACCATAAGTTGTTGGATATGGCAACATATGTAACATAAACCACATGTCAGCTGTTTCCTGCCTCACTGTTGACAAGAGCTCCATTCATAACTCTTCTTTTTATCCTTTCAGTGAATAAGTAATTATTCAATATAGAAGGCAGGATATTTGGAACTGGCTATTTAATGTGGCAGCACTCTGTAATGATATCTGCTGTTACTGGCAACCTGAGAGGGGAATGTAACAATTCCAGCATGGCTGTAACTTTATCTACTTTGACTGACTGTTTATTTGGCACATCAGTGAACCTTTTATCCCAGTGAGTGACAGCTCCAGAAGGGTCACATTTACTTCCATTCTATCATGTATTGTAATATTTAATGGCGGACAAGGTTGAGCGAGACTGGGAGTAATTTGAACTTGGTTTTCCACTGAGTTGGGGGTAAAAGAGCTTGATCCTCAGTATTGTGATGTAACATGCTATGAGTTAGCATTTGTTTATGAAGACTAATCTTACTGATTACAATTTTTTTTAAAAAACTTAAATATTTTAGTAATTATTCTATTAAACTGAAATTCTCCAGTACAAATTCTTTGAGATTAGCATGCTGTTTTTACCTTTTTCCCTTAGTAGTGACCGCTTCACAGTATTTTACTAAACAAGGCTTAGTTTTGTTTCATTTGGTGTGCTAATTGAGGCTTTGAAGAGTAATTATTAAGAATCTATGAATTCTAAAATAAAGTTTAAAAATTTTTGTTTTTTAAATTTGGAAACAGGAGATAAACAAGGCAAGTATTTGACTATATTTATTGTGTTCCATGTGGTATATTTAAGGAGACACTTATATAACTAAGTTGTGAAACTGAATTACAAATGAATTGTCTAAAAAAAGCTGTCTTGGATAATATTTTTATCCGGTTTGCTTTCCATGGAGGTTAGATTTCAGATAAACTTGTCCTGTATAAGCAGTCTGCTTTCAGGTAAATGTTACTATTTTGCATTCATTTTCATACCTTTGCAAGAGAAGAAATTTCTTTATTCGTTTTGTTAGTGAAACTTGAATTTCAGTTTATAGTTTTACTCTTTTGTAAACTATTGTTTAAAATTCTTAATACCTTAGTATAGAGTATTCAAACGAAGGATATGAGCAAAACTGTCAACTCTAGAATATATCACAAGTTCACATGAAGCCTAAGAAAAAGTCAAAATTACTTTGTCATCACAGTTTTATAAGAAGGGTTAAAATGTACTTGAAACATTTGCAATTGGCATGGTAGAGTGGTATGTTAGAAAGAATGCAAATATGGAAACATCATTTATAACCTTTTTTTTTTTTTTTTTTTTCATTTTGAGACAGTCTCATTAAGTTGCCCAGGCTGGCCTTGAACCTGCAATCCTCCTGCCTTAGCCTTCCAGGTAGCTGAGATTACAAGTGTGCACCACTGTACCTAGCTCATTTATAAGTTTTAAAAGAGAGAAAGAAGACCACTTTGAAATGGAGTTTTTTCTTTAATGACAAGTTTTAGATAGTGTAATATCTTGGTATTTTCTCTTTGACAGATGGTGACTCATTACTTACAAACACTCATTCCATGAAAAGTTTGGTAACACTTTTTATGGTAGTCTAGATACTAGTTAGCTTTTCTTTCCTTTGTTACAGCTACCTGGCCACTGTTCTAAGTGCTGCTGTTCTACTAAACAAGGAAACAATCAAGAGTCTTCAAATACAATTAAGAAGGATCATGGGGGGAAATTCAAGAGGCCCAAAATATATTTTGGGACACGCACACACAAGCAGATTGCTCAGATTACTAGAGAGCTCCGGAAGACGGCATATTCAGGGGTCCCCATGACTATTCTTTCCAGCAGGGATCATACTTGTGTCCATCCTGAAGTAGTTGGTAACTTCAACAGAAATGAAAAGTGCATGGAATTGCTGGATGGAAAAAATGTGAGTAAAATTATTTTGTTTTATAGAAAAAAATAGGCTGAAAAGATTCAGATTACTTAAGATATCTTTTGCCTGTACTTTTATACTGTTAAATAACTTTGGAAAATAAAATAATTGCTGTTATTGATATTTTTGGAAAAATAATTTTACCATAAGAAAATCTTTATTTAATTTTCAAATTGTAAACTTATGTCCTAAAGCTTGGAGATTTTAATTCCTTAAAATTAATTTCCTTTGTAGTCAGATGTTATTTTTTTTTTTAAATCCCCTTACCAAAAAAAGTCATATATAGATGATGTCATGTGAAACTGTTTAGTCTATTTAGATCTAATTAATATATATTGCATATTTAAAAACTTCAAAGGAAAATTAGGCAGTCTGAGCAAAATTTTAAATGGTTTTTAATTGAATGTGAAATATAATGTTAATTCTACCTCATAATTCTAAATAGTACAAAGTTCTGTTTTAAAAGTTAGATTATTAGCTCATAGATGGTTTTGAACTTTTCCAGGGAACTTATGAATTTGGGTAAGGCAGAAATAAAATTGTCTTTCTAACTAAAAATTAGAATTTTAAAATACTTTGGGGGACAGTATTTTTTTGGGAGTCTGCTTTCAGTATAACTAATTTACCTTATAATTGAAGTTGCAAGTATGAAAGTATATTCAGAAGCCATCAGTAAACCAATATATGAAGCAGCCAGTAATATTTAATGTATTTTGAAAGTTCTAATTCTTATTAGTATTTTATCAAAGAGAGTTGTTTCTACACAATAGATTGTGAGCTATGGCCTCCAGAGTTTCATCTTACTGATATATTGCTTCCTATCATATAATGTGTATAAATTATTTTATATTATGCTTTTGTTTCTCAGTGCTTTTATTAAATGAGAATTTATTCAAGCTTCAGGGATATTAAAAAATACTTGAATAGATATTCAGACATTATAAAATTATAAAGTAAAATTTGTAAGGTGCTGCAGTAGAAAACTGTGAGTGATTTATTAAGAGCCAAACAGAAAATACAGAATTAGTGAATCAAAACAATTATTGAAATTCTAGTCATATTTATTTCCATGTAGTTCTTCCTGAGGAATGGTGAAATCTTTATATATATTTTAAAAGTTTTTTTAAAGGAGAGATGAAAATATTAAAAATTAAATGTTAAAAAAATAGATCTTCATGGTATACCATCTCAAATTTCATGCTTAGGTAGACTTCTTTCTAAAAGAAGTGATTTGCTGAATTCCTCAAATGCTTGAATTTTTTTTTAGCTATATAGTCTGAGAAATTTGCTGGCATTGTCATTACATTTTAATATTTTTTACTTGTGAGTGAAAAATTACATACCTAAAAAATACATACATTGATAAAATGCATTGGTATAAGCAACTAAAAAGTTTAAGGCTGTATATTGAATGCAGATAGCCTTACAGATTTCTAGAATCCTGGAATGCCCATTATAGTTTTGATTGATCTTTATTCTCATAAATTTCAATCATGTAGAAATAAAAAATTCAGTAGACATCAATATTCAGAATTATTCATTGATCTTTAGTGTGTCCTAAAATGAACAAGAATTTTGTTTTTGAATGTTAGTGATACAAATAATTGAAGATACCTGCTTGTGAATTGCTTTGACCTAATTCTAATTCTGCCTCAGAATGCTTTCCTCATGGGCATACATGAACCATTCTTTTTCTTGTTCCAAGCCCTCAGAGTAATTTGGTATTGTAATGAGGGCCAATTACAAAGTCACCATAGGTGTCTGTGTTTACCATGGCTGAATCACCAAAGCGAAATGATAAATAGATAGCTGACAGTTTGAGTGAAAAGAGTTTAAGTGTGATAACGCTTCAGTTGACAGACTCCCCTTAGGGTTGTATTACACAGCTAAAATGGATGAGCTTTTTTGGTTTTGCTATCAGTCTGCACAAGGCTGTCGTTCTAAGTGCCCTTTAAGTGTAAACGTTCTGATTTTTTGGCTTGATCTGAAGGCACATGTGCTTTTGTACACTGTTTCTTTCATTAAAGTGCTCTTATACTGCAAAAGCTCTTTCTGTTAGAGGTTAATTTATGTTTCAATTAAGAAAAAATAATTTTAACTGTAGTCAGAAATGACAGTTCTAAAAAAATACTTTAGATGTAGAATATTCTTCATTAAAATGAGACTTAACAGTTTACAGTCATAGAGTTTGAAGGCATTTTAGTGATTTTGTACAAATATGAACTTTCAGAATTGTGTGGAAGATGCTTGACATGAAATGGTAAACATATTAAAGAGAGCCCATATCAGACTCAGTATAAAAGATAATTGGCACATCTCCACCTGTCTGTGGATCTGAGAATCACGATTTTTGAACTGAAAGGAACTTTAGAGATGATATAGTCAGTGAGTCAGAAGGAATTTTGAAAAGCTGCTGGTTCAACTACTCTTTTGATGCTTAGTCACATGAGAAAAATGGATCCTGAAGTATGTCCAGTCAGACGAGTTATTAGCTAGAAAGGCGGAACCAGAACCCAAGTTTGTACCTCTTACTCCTATTTTGATTACACTAGGGGAAAAAAAAAGGTATGAAAGTATGGGGGGAGGTGAAAGATTAAAAAAACAAAAAGTAGTGATTTAAAAAACAGTAGCAGTTAGATAAGTAAATGAAAATAATTTAGAAAGCTAAATAAATTTAGTTAGCTAAGTCCTTTCCTGCTAATCATTTTTAGTATTTTGGAGAAGCAACAGATAGCTTCCCTGAATATAGCTTAGTACAAAACTTAAGGAGAACTAGTTTTCAGCATGTCTTGTCTTTTGATTTGCTGACATTCTTATGAGTTATGAAACTTTAATGGCTTATTCTATTTCTAGTAATTTCTAGGAAATTAGTGTAGTTAATGATGTATATATGTTTTGAAAATACAGATTTGTCTCCTTTGGGATAGTTCATAGATAAAACAACATACATATATAGTACATGTATACATGTACACATAAATTCATACATATAATTCTTTGTACTTACTAAAAATAAGCCAGAAAGGATTTTTTACTTCAAACTCACATTTAATTTTTATTAATACATGAAATTAATAAAAATAAAAATGTTTCATTCCACCACTTAGTGCCAAATGGCATTTGAAAAAGAAAAATAATACATATACATCATTAAAAGAATCAGAATTATAGACAAACATGAAATGAAAGGAGAAGCTCTGTTTTTGGAGCTCCTGCTGTTCCCTGAGCCAGTTATTTCAAGGAAGCTACTATAAAATTTTGTGTATATTTTTCTAGAACATGTAGAAAATGCATTTGCTATAATATGTGCATATTTATTCTTAAAAAAACTTACATGAACTTAATCACTCTATATACATTATTCAATAACTATTTTTTCTCAACTTTTTTTGGTATTTAAAAAAATTTTATTAGTACATGTTTATAGTGCATAATGATTACATTCATTGTGGGGTATTGGTCCATGTACATAACACATCTCAACTCTTTTATTCCCCTTGCCCTCAACCACCCCACCCTTTGCCAGCATCAGATTCATTTGTTTATAAATTCTTATAAAGTTAATTATCATACATTCAGACTAATAACCAGACTAACAGACCAAAAAACATACAAAACACATTAATACATTTTTTAGAAAGCCTAGCACATCAGTACATAGGCAAATGTAACTCTTTTTTTGTGGGGAGGGGATACTGGGAATCAAAACTCAGGACCTCATGATTGTCAGGCAGGTGCTATGCCACTGAGCTATATCCTTGGCCCAAATGTAACTCATTTTTAAGAGTTGCATTTTGTATGAATTTATCATCCATTTAACCTATCTACTGTGGGTAGTTGACATTAGATTTATTTGTTTTTTCAGACAACGGCTGGCTGTGTATTCCAGGTTAACCTTGAATTTCACTGTGAAGCCCAAGGTGACCTTAAACTCATGGTGATCTTCCTGCCTCAGCCTCCCAAGTGCTGGGATTATAGGCATGTACTACCATGCCCTATTTCCAGTTTTTAGCTATTGAATAGTACAGTGTCTATATGCTCTATATTAACATTAATGGTTAAATTTAAAATATTGAGTTTTTTACAAATTTACTGTGTACTTCTGCTACTAGAAGTTTATACTTCTACTGTAAGTGTGTATTTATACTAATTTTACACATTTTAAAGTAGTATATGAGGCACTTTTGCGAGGACTGTATCTTAGCAAACGCTTTTTAAAAGGCATGTAATAAAACTTTTTTACTTTCAGTAATAGCAAAAGACATTAATACCTAACACAAGAGAAGAAACAAATTACTGTTGAACCTCCTAAAAAATGTTAAATGTTGTTGAAAACTGTAAAAAAAATACAGGACCCAGGATGCAGCATAGTGGCACAGCACCTGCCTGGCAAGTGCAAGGCCCTGGGTTCAAATGAAACAAAACAAAACAAAACAAGAAGGTTCTGTTTTTCACCTTTAAATAGGCAAAGATAAAAAAAGATAATATTAGTGTCAATAAGGATGTAGAAATGGATGATGTAGAGTAATACGTGCTCTCTGGAGGATAATTTAGGAATGTTTTCAAGAGACTTAAAAATTCTTCAGTCTCTGGTTCCATAATGCCATTTCTGAAAATGTACAATACTAGGAAATGTTTGGAATTGAACATAAGGCAATTCATTCCAGTACTATTTAAAAAGTAGAAACTGATAACAGTATAACTGCCTAATAATAAAGGAGCTAGTTCATCAACTTGGCACATTAAAGTACTTATGTGAATAGTAGTGAAAAAATAGTGATACGAGATTTTCCTGGTATAGTTTTTAATAAAGTGAAGAATAAGTGAATCTAGTTTTATAAAATATTTATTATGGCTAGATTGTTAATAATTGTCAGTTTCTGGGAAAATTTTGCTTTGTCTTAAGATTGGATTACACTGAGAGATGTGTCCTCATGTACATAAGAAAAGTATGGAAATACATCATGGTGTTAACAGTGCATTCTTTCTGTGATGAAATTATAATTTAGGGATTTTTTTTTGATGCTCTTACATTTCCTGATTTTTTTTGTGTGTGGTGATCTGTCCTATATTTTCCCCCAAGATGTTCCAAATTACCTTGCTTGCTTCCTTTCTTCTTTCCTTTTTTCCCTTTCCTCCACTTACTGTTCCTCATATTCATCAAATTTGAAAAGATATGAGCCTACAGAGAAAAATCTCTTCTATTTCTGTTCCAAAGTCACTTAGTTCCTATCCCTAAAAGCAACCAATGATACCTTAGCTTTGTGTATTCTTGTTTTTGCTGTTGTTTTTTGAGACAGGGTCTCACTATGAGTTCAGGCTGGCTTTGAACTCACTAGGTAACCCAGGCTGGTCTCAAACTCTTGGCAGTCCTCCTGCATCAGCCTGTCTAGTGCTAGGCTAACATGAGTGCACCACCATATATTCTTTCATATTTTATGCCTAATACCACTTTAGTCAGAACTAAGGCACAAGAAATGTAATTTAAAAATATTTTTCTCTAGTTGATTTAGGATGTTTAGAGTTTAATTGATCTGGATCTCTGTCTGATTGGGAGTCAACTACTATAGTTTCTTTAAAATGGTTGTGATCGTAGCCAGCTCTGATGGTGTGCACCTGTATTCCCAGCTGTCTCAGGACAATGAGGCAGGAGGTGCACTTGAGCCTGTGGAATGTAGGGCCAGAGACCCTGTCTCTTACAGAAAAAAAATATGGCATAATTTGGCTCCTTAGTAAAATCTTAGCCTTGTGATTTTAATAATGTTCCTATGATCCTGAGATAAAACATTCTAGTCTAGTATTGGTTTCCATTTCCATTTTACATATTTGTCTTTTAGGGAAAATCCTGCTATTTTTATCATGGTGTTCATAAAATTAGTGACCAACACACATTCCAGACCCTTCAAGGGATGCACAAAGCCTGGGATATAGAAGAACTTGTCAGCTTGGGGAGGAAACTGAAGGCATGTCCATATTATACAGCTCGAGAATTGACAGAAGATGCTGACATAATATTTTGTCCCTACAACTACCTTCTAGATGCACAAATAAGAGAAAGTGTAAGTATATATGTAAAGATCAGAGTAATTTTTTCCTACTTACTGGTATATATATGGTGAGTGTAAAAGCTTTTTGGTGTTTTAAAGGCTTTGTTTTTTGCTTTATATTGAATTTATGTAAATATGTTAGAATACTAAAAACATACTCTAAGGTACATGAATTTTAGAGCTAGTCATTTTAATTTCCAAAATAGTAAGCAGTTTTACAGAACTAGTGACTAAAGTGGAATTGTACCAGGGTTGTTTTCTTTTTCTTTAAAAAAAATTTTTTTTTGTTCTTTTATAATTTATTTTAAAGGGAATAAAACAAAGCAATAAGACAAAGCCAAACAAACCAGTGAGAACAATATTGGATTTCAAAAACAAGACAGAAGGAAATTCCCCATCGTTGCTATATTGCATATTGTTATCGTCTAAATAGATGCTCTGATTACCAGCATTAGGCTACAAAGTCAATCACAATACTAGCATTAAGGTTTTTTTTTTTCTTTTTTTTCTTTTTCACTTTAGTTGCTGTCATCTCAGCCTGTGTTTCTCCAAATCAGCCGGTTGCTTATGGGGTGGGTGCTCTTCTTGTCTCCTGGCCCGAGTGCTGGCAGGCTCATGGGAGGGCACAGCTTGGCTTCTTGGTTTTTCTCCTGGCCTGCATGGTGCCTCTGGCTTATGGGAGGGCACAGCTTGACTTCCTGGTTCTCCTCCCAGCCTGCATGGCTGCTTCTGGCTCATGGGAGGGTGTGGCTTGGCTTCTTGGTTCTTCTCCCAGCCTATGACTCTTCTTTTGCTTTTTTGAGACAGGGTCTCGCTTCATAATTCAGGCTAGCCTTGAACTCATTGTGTAGCCCAGGCTGACCTTGGACTAGCAGCAATCTTCCTGCCTCAGCTTCCCTGAGTGCTGGAATTATAGCTGTGTGCCACCATGCCTGGCATGTACCAGGGTTTTTGAACATTGGCCATAGTCACATTTTGGGCTCTATAATCTTTGTTGTGGTAGGTCAGACTTGTGTGTTATGGGATGTATAATAGCATCCTTGCTTTTATCTACTAGATACCAGTAGTATCCTCACAGTTGTAACCATCATATGCTTACACATTGTATATTTTCTTCCAGTAAGAACCATTTATAATAGTCATTCATTCCTTTCATCAGTAGTCAAAAAGAATTATTTAAAGATGTCTCTGAATAAGCTATGTTTTGAAGAACTTGTATTGGGAGTGTATAAATGCTATAAAAAGTATGATTTGTGAGTTTTTGAGAAATGAACCTCATTTTATTTGCCTGGTTCTTAGAGACATCCAGTTGTTACAGCATAGGACATAGAAAGTAAATAAGTTGTTGTAGGCCATTGCATTTCCATTCATCAGGTCTGACTGCATTTCTTATTGGCTATTATTTATTTACATTCAGAATTTTTTCTTCTTTTTTTATTTTAAAGATAGTAAAATCCAACAAAACGTAGCAGAACGAAGTCAATCAAAACAAAGCAGAACTGGTACAGAATTTCAAAGAAAGATACTGTGAAAACAATAGCTACTATAGTATATCTTGTTATTTTCAGAATAGTTGATCATTCCAACAGGTATAGTAAAATCAAACCCCACAATAAAACCAATAAAAACAGAGTATAAAATAAGGCCAAAAAAATTAATCAGAATAAAGCAAAACAATGAGAACAATATTGGGCCTCGAAGACAAGACAGAAGAGAATCCCCCATTTTTGCTACGTTGCGTACTGTCATCTTCCAAAGAGATGGTCAGGCTGCCAGCCCCAGGCCTGCAAAATGAACAAAACAATACTAGCATTTCGTTGTTTTATGTACTTTAGTTGCTATCAATGTAGCCAGACCTCCGAAGAGCAGGTTGCTTTATGGGGGTAGGGGGGTGCCAGGAAGCTTTGTCCTTGATTCTTAGCCCGTGCACCGGTAGGCATATGAGGAGGGGAGTAGGGGGAATGTTTCTCTTCCTGGGGTCCACGCCAGTCGCGCAGGGCCCCGGAAGGCAGTCTTACTTGTCTCCTGGTTGGAGGCACTCAGGCCTGGCGGGGCGGGCTCCCGGGAGGCCCATTTCTTTCTCTACATTCAGAATTAATAAGTGTTATGTTTACTTGCTAGTCCTGTCCTGTAATACCTCTTATTGGTTGCCTCTTGTCTAGGTATCTTTCCTCTGGGCCATTGCACATATCAATACTAGTCAGTCTTCCTATTATTATTTATTATGTTCTTCTCCTACTTAAAAATCTCTTGTTGTCCCCTTTCCTCAGGGATAAAGTCCATATTTCTTAAATTTACATTCAAGAGTCTGACTTAGATTTCTTTTTGAGCTTTCTCTCATAAAACTCCCAAACTGAACCCTTACAAAATTTCCTTGTAATCCCCAGAAGATACCTTGTTTTTTCTTTGATCTCTGCTTTTAATTACATCTCTGTTGAAATACTCTGCTCATTTTTGTCCTAATCTATAAACACAGTCTGTTTTCTTTTATGATTCTTTTAAAATTGTTTTTAGCCTTCTGTTTATTATTACTTTCTGAGAATAACTCATTGGCAGTTGCTTTGTGACATTTCCCTGTGTTAGTCAAATCTCCTTTGAATTGCAAGTGACACAAACCCCACTTAAAAAAGGAGCTCCAAAAACAATTGATTTTTGCATTTTGATGGCTTTTTCTTAGGCAAGCTCTTGTTTTGTTTTTGAGACAGAGTTTTGCTATATACTTCAGGCTGACTTTGAACTCAGTATGTATCCCAGGCTGGTCTCAAACTCGTGGTGATCCTCTTGCCTCAGTCTCCCTAATGCTGGGTTACAGCCACCATACCCAGCTAAGCTCTTTTCCTGTGGGAATGAAGAGAATCATAAGCAGTTAGCTAATTTGGAAAAAAGAATCTTATCTCATATTCTCTCAAAATTACGCTGGTTGGCCTACCTTGGATCACATATCCATTCATGAACCTGCCCCAGCCAATGTCACTGCAAGAAATAAAGTATTTCATGTGACTGACAAGCCTAGATTCTGAGCCTTAACACTGTTGTGAGAGTAGTGGTGTCCCTTGATTTATAGATTAGTAGTTCTTCTGGCATCACGTAGGAGTTGGGGAAGAGCAAAGCTCAAAAGGAAAGATTGCGAGACAGACTAGAAGAAAGCGTATATGTATATATATACACACACATTACATTATGTTAGTGTTTTGGGAGTCATTTTGACTCTTGTATTATTTTACTTTTTAAGTCTTGGTACTCTGTTTTATATTGGAAACTCCTTTGTGGGATTTTATACTGTTCTCTGTAACCAGTGGTACCTTGATCCATGCTCATTTAATACATATTTTTTTCACTGGTAGTTTTGTAGAATGTTTTGAGAGTTAAAAATGGCAAATTCTGCACTGTAAAACTGATACTTAGTTGGCCTTAGTGCACCTCTGAAGCTTTATTTAAGGCATAGAATCAGTTGCTTATACAATCACTTGCTTATGTAATTGTACTACTTGCAATATTGGCCTAAAAGTGTGAATTTTTAAATTAAATCTCTTGTCTACTGCTGTTAAATTCACTTTGCCAGATGTTTTACAGGAAAATTCTTTTATTTTACAGATGGATATAAATCTGAAAGAACAGGTTGTCATTTTAGATGAAGCTCATAACATTGAAGACTGTGCTCGGGAATCAGCAAGCTACAGTGTAACAGAAGTTCACCTTCGGTTTGCCAGAGATGAACTGGATAGTATGGTCAACAGTAATATAAGGAAAAGAGACCATGAACCTCTACGAGCTGTGTGCTGTAGCCTTATTAAGTAAGAATATTTGTCTATTAATGTATTTGTGTTGTCTTTGTATTTGGTATGTTTTATTATGCCACAGCATTAAACTGATTAACCAGGCTACTTGGGAATTAGGTTCTTTGCCAGTAAAACTTTATTAAAAAAAAAAAAGGATAGTCCAACCTTTGGTCTTACTCAAAAGAGTATAATGAGCATAATTGAATTTTTAAAAATTAATAATTGGGGTCTTATTCCTAATTAAACAGAATAATTTAACAGCCCCATAGAAAGGTTATAAATAAAATAAAACAGAAACTAAACATGGTTTTAACATATTTTAAAGTTTTAGGTGATGGCTTTATTTATTGCTTTGTTCTCCAATTTGAGTAGGATTCTGATTTGATGGTTTTTAGTTAACCACAATTTCAGTATTTTAAAAAAGATTTACTACTAATTTTATTAAAATTTATATTAGATAATTTTCCTTTTATTTGACTAAGTTGTTAATCTAGAATCTCATTATATTATTTAAAACCTGCCTCTCAGGCCAGGGATTTAGCTCAGTGGTGCTGGCACCATGTTGTGAGTTCAATCCTCGGTACCAAAAAAAAAAAAAAAAAAAAACCTGCCTCTCTACATCTTATTCTATGTATTGTGGTATTTTTCTGTTCCCTTCATTCTCAATTTTTTAGAAGTCTGAAAGCTATGCAATAATGTGGTTCAAACCTCAAATCTCTACATGTTCATAAAGTGAAACCTCCTTTCTATCTCATTGCTTACCGTTTAGTTCCTGTTCTTCTAGGCAAGTTTGTCATTCAGGGCATATTTATGTATGTGTGAGTCACTATAGATATATTCTCTTAGTCTTTATTTTTGTGTCCAAATGATGACATACTATATATACTTTTTTTTAATCAAAAAATACTTTTCTCATATATTTTGAAGACTGTTTCATATCAAGCCCTCAGAAGCTTTTTTAGTTTTAAAAAAGTTTCCTAGAGCTGAGGTTTAGCTCTGTGGGAGAGGTCTTGCTTAGTATTTGTGAGACTCTGAGTTTGATCTCCAGGGCTGCAAAAAAGGGGAAAAAAATAGTTGCTTAGAAGTCCATTGAATAGATGAGCAGTAATCTGTTTAAGGGAGTTTTCTCTGCTGTCACACCAGTTAACCTGAAGTCTTCCTTGTCCCTAGGCCTAGGTTATGAAGATTCTTGCAGCAAGCAAGCTGTTGTTCTGCCTCGGAAATCACTGAATCTCCTCCAATTCAATTCAGTTCAAATATTATCTACCTAGAGATAGTGTCAGATCCCACAGGTTAAGGGCTCAGTCCCAAGATGGCTCTGACCCTGACTTTAGATGCCAGTCACAAGCCACAGCGGTGCTTCTGATTGACAAGCTATAAATTGGGGTTTCCATAAGCCCTCTCTTTATTTGCTTGAGTAGCTCACAGAACTCAGGGAAATACTTTGTGTTTCCAATCTTAAAAGGATGTTATAAAAGATACAGATGGAGAGATACATAGGTAAGGGTGTAGGCGGAGATGAGTGGCACTTTCATACCTTCTACACCTCGCTCTCTAGGAACCTCCGTGTGTAGTTAGCTATTTGAACCTTTCAAACACTGTCCTTTGGAACACTTCATTCCATATCCATGGTTGATTAAATCATATCTCAGCTTCTCCCTTCCTGGGGAGTTAGGAAATTGGACTGAAAAACCTACCTCTTTAGTTCCACCTTGGTCTTTCTGGTGAATAATTCTTGTCCTGTTGTCCATTCTAACTTGGAAGCTAGTAGTATCCTCCTTTAAACACTTAACACATATAGTCTCTTTAAAAACTCTATTTAGAACCTTCCTTTGCACTTTGATTAGAATTCATATTTCTTACTGTGACTCACAGTTAATTGGATACTGTTTATCATTCTAACACTGTTTATACCATTTATGCCACTGTTCAATGTGATAATCACATTGGCTTTTTTTTTTTTTTTTCTAATTTTTTTGAGATAGGGTCCTGCTTTGTAGTGCAGACTGACTTTGAACTAACTATGTAGCTCAGGGTGGTCCTGAACTTGTGACAATTTTTCTGCCTCAACTTCTCAAGTGCTGGGATTACACACATGTGCCACCGTGCCCAGCTCACATTGACTTTCTTTCAGACTCTCAACCACAATTTGTTTTTTTCTGTTGTTGTTGTTGGTACTGGGGATTGAACTCACAACCTCGCACCTGCCAAGCAGGTGCTTAAGCCACTGAGCCAAACTCCCGGCCCTGTTTTTTTTCAAGGCAGGGTTGCACTTTGTAGTTCAGGCCAGCCTTGCTCAAGTTGTAGCCCAAGCTGGCCTGAAACTCACAATACTCCACCTACCTCAGCCTCCCGAGTGCTGGGATTAAAGGCGTGTGCCACCACGCTTGGCTTCAACCACAATTTGTTAACCATCTCAAAATCTTTGTACTGCTTATTTCTTCTGTTTGGCATATGCTTTTTTCAATTCTGCTGCTGTCATGATTGAATACTTTTTACATTCACTTGTTACAGTGAGTATCATTTGAGGGGGGGTATCTTAGATATTCAAATTAAAAGTAGCACCCAGGTTGTATTAATTTATTTTCATTATATTATATGTCTTGTTTATTTATGTATCTTGATATTTTCTTGTTTGTTCCTGTTTTTGTCTACTAATTTCTCTAAGAATAAGGACTTTATGTTAGGTACTGCTATAATTTCTGTTGCTCACAACAGTGGTATAAAATAAGCATTTAAATAGTTATTGAGGGCAGGCGTGGTGGCGTGTGCCTTTAATCCCAGCACTTGAGGCTGAAGTAGGAGGAGCATTGTGAGTTCGAGGCTGGCTTGGGCTACAACACAAGGGCAAGGCTGGCCTGAGCTACATAGTGCGACTCTGCCTCAAAAAACTAGGGTTGAGAGTTTGGCTCAGTGGCTTAAGCGCCTGTCTGGCAGGCGAGAGGTTGTTGAGTTTGATCCCCGTTGTCATAAATAAATAAATAAATATTGAGTGCACAAATATGAATATGTGTATATTTCAGTGAATTTATTTTCAAATAATTGTGTTAATATGTAGCACATTTATTTATTTATTTTTTGGTACCGGAGATTGAACTCACAACCTTGCACTTGCCCAGTAGGCGCTGTGCCACTGAGCTGTATCCCTGGCTCCATATGTAGCACATTTATTAATTGGTTTTTTACATTTCCTTTTATGTACATTTGAGATAAACACCTAATAGCTAGCTGTTAGTTAGAGAAACATTGGTCAAACAAAACATTCTGAATCCACCAAATAGTTGGACACTGTGTATTTTTCTTTTGAATAAAAGTTTATTTTTTAGCTGTATAAATGTTTACAGTGCAAAACATGCATCTTTTCTTGATGTCTTAATTAATCCACATATATGTCTCCAGAGCTTTAATAGATAGAGATTGGTGTGACAATAATGACATCTCTTGTTCTATTGAAATAATGTACCTTAGAATGTTACTGGTTGACAGGATTGCTTTATTTTATCCTAGCTGGTTAGAAGCAAACACTGAACATCTTGTAGAAAGGGATTATGAATCATCTTGTAAAATATGGAGTGGAAATGAAATGCTCTTAAATTTATATAAAATGGGCATCACTGCTGCTACTTTTCCCATTTTGCAGGTAAGATTCTTTTTTTTTTCCTACCTGTGAAATTCATCTAGTGACTTAGAAGTGTTTAGTGATGAGTAAATTCGTAAGTCCAGTGAATAATTCAGAATATTTTTAAAAATTAGCAATTTGTTTTATTTATTTATTTATTTATTAAGCTTTTTTTGGTACTGGGGAGCAATTTGTGTTAAATTTTTATTTTAGTATCTAAATCTGATCATCTTTAAGTGATGTCATGAGTAAATTTTAGGTGAAAATAGCATTATAATTTGAAGGAAATAATACTTTAATGGGAGATATTAACTGGGTGTGGTGTTACACATCTGTAATCCTGGCACTCCAGAGGCTGAGGCAGTAGGATCGCCAAGTTCAAGGCAAGCCAGGACTTCATAGTTTGGGGACAGCCTGAATTACTCAGCAAGGTCCTGTCTCAAAAAACAAAACCCAGCAACAACAAAAAAGGGAAATATTGCTTTATTCAAAGCTCCACCTAAAGGTGATTCCAAAAGGAATCAATTTTTTTTAAGTTGTAATTTTTTTTTGTCATTTATAAAAGTTAAAATTTTTGGAAAATAAAAAGAGGAAAAGCTCATATTTTGTTCACCTTAACTTAGAAATTAAAAACTTGGAGTTCATGGATAAAGATCATGAATGAGTTTTGGGGACTATGAATCTTACTAAACGGCATACAAAATTTTATAGGTATGTATTTTTGTACATTTTTCTGGACAGAGGTTAGCCAATAGTCTTCTCAAATTTCTTTTTTTATGCAGATGATAATATATTTTCTTTTTTGTTCCTATTTATCTAAATTAATATCCTTAAGTTTTAGGGTAGTTATTTTAGGTTTAGAGAAAAATTGAACAGAAAGTTCAGAAAGTTGAGCAGAAACACATATATCTCTGTTTTATATCAAATAAACACTTCAACTTTAAGTCCAAAAGAGACTGCTTCCTTTTCCTTACCTATTGTGTCATATCCCCCCCGCACTCCATCTTTCCCATCGTAGAAGACAGTAAATTTTACTGTATACCGAAACATGAATTTGCCATATTACTGACAGTAGTGTAGTGGAGTACATTTGTTACAGTGATGAATAAATATTGGTACATTATTATTAACTGAAGTCCATAATTTACTTTAGAATTCAGTGTATATAGCTCAACTTCGTTTTGCCTAGTAATCTACCATTATATTATATAGGATACATTCATTGTCCTAAAAGACTTTCTGCTTTGTACCTATTCATGACTCTATTACATCATCTCTTACTCCTGCCAAATTCTTGGCAACCACTGATTCCATAGGATTGTCTTTTCCAAATGCCACATAATTGAAATCGTGCATATGTAATCTTTCCAGACTGGCTCCTTTCACTTAACATTATGTGCTTGAGATTCCACTATGTCTTTTTTTGTGATGCTAGGGATCAAACTCAATATCTTGTATATCCTCTAAGACTTCATGGCTTGATAGCTCATTCCTTTTTATTGCTGAAAATATTCCATCATCTGGATCTATCGCAGTTTGATTATCCATTCACCTACTGAAAGACATACTGGTGGTTCTCAATTTTGGCCAATTATAATGAAGTTGAAATAAACCTGTTACTTATGTTTTGGTGTGGACATATTTTCCACTCATTTACATAGGAGCACAGTTATTGGATTATATGGTAAAATAATATTTAGCTTTGTAAGAAATTGCTAAACCATCTTCTAAAATGGCTGTACTACTTTGCATTCTCACTAGCAATAAACAAGATTTCCTTTTTGTAAGCATTTGCTGTTGTCAGTGTTTTGAATTTTAACCATTCTAATAGGTGTGTAGTGGTATCTCCTGTTGTTTAAATCTACAGTTCCTTGAAGACATACTATGTTGAGTGCATTTTCAGGTACTTATTTGCCCTCTGTGTATTCTCTTTGGTGAGTTGTCTGTTCAGATCTTTTGCTTGCTTTTCAACTGGGTGGTTTTTACTGTTGAATTTTAGGTGTGTTTTGTGTATTTTGAATACAGATATGTGTTTGCAAATGTATTCTCCAAGTCTATGATTTGTCTTTTCTTTCTTTCAATAGTGTCTTGCACAAAACAGAGGTTTTTCATTGTTTTTTTCTCTTTACTTTGTTTTGTTTTCTGAGTACTGCAGATTGAACTGAGCGTCTTGGCATGTGCTAGGAAAGCACTCTACCATTGAACCATACCCCACAACCCCACATTTTTAAGGTTTTGAAAATTCATTGTGCCAGTTTCTTTCTTTCGTGGATCAGGCTTTAGGGGTTATATAAAAGCCCATCACCAAACCTGCTGTCATCTAAATTTTCTCCTACCTTATCTTCTAAAAGAATTTCTTTTGTACTACAGATTGAATTCAGGGAACCCTGAGCTATACTTCCCCTCCCCGACCTTTTCAAAATTTTATTTTAAGAGACCAGGTCTTGCTAAGATGCCCAGGCTGGCCTCTAACTTGCAATCCTCCTTCTTCAGCCTTCTGAGTAGCTGGGTTTACAGACATACACCACTATACCTAGCTAGAAGTACTATAGTTTTGCTCTTTACATTTAGATCTATCATCCAGTTTGAGGTTTTTTTTCCTTTTTTTGGTGAAACCTGTAAGGTCTGGTGTCTGGAGTCATATTTTTGCACGTAGATGTGGAATGCTTTCAGGACAATTTGTTGAAATGTCTATCCTCCACTAGATTGTCTTTGCTCCTTCATTTGCGATCACTTGACTATATTTGTATGGGTGTATTTCTTTCTTTTTTTTTTTTAATTTTAAAATGTGAAACAAAAAGGGTAGAAATAATACAGAATTTCAAAAAAAACAGTAAGAAATCAATACTAGTTAATATATTACATATTGTTATCTTAGAAGTAGTTGTTCAAGTTATAAGATCTAGGCATAAAAAATGATCAATCGAACAATGACAACACAAGCTATTCTTTCTGATGAACTAACAGAGAATTAGTAGTACAGTTATCTATCTTGCATATTTATACATACATACAGTTATATGTGTATACCTACATACATATAATCTTTTCCTTTCTTCCATTTCTCCTTTCCCCTATTCCAGCTGTTCGTTAATTTTGAGCACTTTCTTTCCCTTTCATTATTACAATATCAGTTCTACATTTTGGATCCTGTTACTCTTTCAGTTTTTTTATTATTATTTATTTATTTTTTACACTAGGGAGATAATATGATATTTACAAATGTGAGTCTGATTTGTTTCACTTATGAGTATAGTCTCAAGTTGCCTCCATTTACCTATAAAAGCCTCAAGATCATCCTTTTTTATAACTGAGAAATATTCCATTGTATAAAAATACAACAGCTTTTTCATCCATTCTGCGGTTGATGGGCATTTTGGTTGTTTCAAGATTTAGCTATTACAAATTGTGCTGCTGTAAACATGGGTGCACATATATTGCTGTGACATGACCCTTTCTGTTTTTCTGGGAAAATACCCAGAAGAGGAATAGCTGGATTGAATGGGACTTCCAATCCTAGTTTTTTGAGGAATCTCCATACTGATTTCCACAGTGGCCGCACCAGTCTACACTGTATGGATGTATTTCTTAAGTCTCTATTTTGCTCTTCTGTTCAGTTTTTTCCTTCATAAATACCACATTGTCTTGATTATTTTGACTTCAGAATAAGATAGTTCTCTCACTGTTCTTTATTATTGTTTTCACTATTCTGGAGTTTTGTCTCTTCATTTAAACTTTAGAATCATTTTTTTGATGTCCTCTAACTTGATAGGGCTTTGTTTGGGATTGAATTGAATGTTTAGATCAAATTTGGGAGAACTGATGTCTTAATAATATTAAGTTTTTCTGTCCAGGATTGTGGAATATCTACGTTTATTTAGATTTTCTTGGATTTTTTTCATCAGTATTTTGCAGTTTTCCTCATGTAGATTCAGTGTTTTGTACATGTGATAATTAAAATATATTTTAATCAGACTGTACTTACAACTTTTGCATTTGTAAAATGCAATGTGATAATTGTAGGAATTTTTCTATGTTGTAACACCTTTTTACAATTTTACATAAAAATTTTGCATTTTGAAAGTTAGGTATATCCACAGTAAATGGATACATTGGTATATTTATAGAACAGAATACTGTACAGCAGTGGTCCCCAAGCTTTTGGCACCAGGGACCAGTTTCATGGAAGACAGTTTTTCCCTGGATTGTTGGAGGATGACTTCAGGATGATTTGAGCACGTTGCATTTATTGTGCACTTTATTTTTATTATTATTACATTGTAATATATAATGAAGTAATTATACAACTTGTCACAATGCAGAATCAGTGGAAGCCCTGAGCTTGCTTTCCTGTAATTAGATAGTCTGCGGGGGCTGATGGGAGGAGACAATGACAATTGAAGTATGTTGGTTATGTCCATGCTACTCTTTAATCTTGTTTTGGTTGTTGTCACTGTAAAAAATCTTTGTTTCACAAAAATAGGATGTTGGAAATGGAAGCAGGCTTTCCAGTGCTCTTGTGGTCATCTCATGATATTCTGCCTTGACTTTAATCGAAAACACATGGGTATATGAAGTTGTCTCAAAAATACTTTTAAGGCTACCATTATTTGTGATCAAGCAGTTGATTCTCTTCTAGCACAAAGTCAGTTCACCTGGCTTGTTCACAAGTGGGTTACAGATCCATTCTTTTCCAATTTGGGGATCTTTTGTGGTTTGGAAGTAATGTTCAAACTCTTTTGAAAGCTGAAATGAGTGAGCACATACCAGCTAGGTGAAAGAAAGCCCTGGCTAAGTCTCTGAAAATTTCTGCCACTGTTTGAGATGTGTCAGAAAATCCCAGCATTCACTCATCACACCCATAATTCCAGGTTGGCTTTGAACAAAGCCACTTTACTGCTGACTTGAACAGAGTTCCCTGAACATAGTTCCTTTTCTTCCCTGAGATAACACATTGAGTTTATTAAGCAAGTCAAATATGTCACAAGAATAAGCAAATTTTATGACTAGTGTGTCACTAAAATGTGCTGCTGGTGGTGACTGTTTCTTTAAAAGAAATTTCTGGAGTAGCTCTTGTAACTCAGAATCTCTGACTAGTGGTTCACCTATAGAAAGCCATCTCTTGCTCTTTGTTTGCAAGAGGAGACCTGTGTGCTCTGCATCCATCTCCTTACAGACTTTTGTGAGCAGATGTGGTTTAAGGACATGTACTTTAAGATGTTGATACTTTTAATCACATCCTGCGAAATGTTGTTAAGTTCAGATGACATTTTTCGGCAGTCTGCATACATAGACTCACATTCAGAAGCAACCTCTTTGACATGAATAGTGAAACCAGAAAGCCGTCCAGTCATGGCAGCCATTCTTTCCGTGCATGTATTGACAAAAAATGACCAATTCAGTGTTCATAATGTGTAATCAAAGTTTTGTTTTGCAGCAATGGTGTTGTAAATCTATCACACAAAAACAGCATTGTTGCCTTTTGTGTCAATATTGATAGACTCATCCACCTGGGTTTTGTACCGCAGTGACTCATTAATCTTCTCTGACAATGTGCCTCAGTATCCTCTGCTGTTCATCACTTTGTCTGGTTATGGTGCTAGAGGAAAAAGAAACTGCAGCCTCTCTCAAAAGTTCACGACAAGCATGTATAGCAGTTGGCAGAATCCACTCTTCACAAGTAGTAAAGGGCCTCTTAGCTTTAGCTGTGTTGTTAGCCACTAAGAATGATTCTGTCAGTACGGACACATTTGATGAAGCAGTGACCTTCAATAATTGCTCTGATCTTCATGTTCACATTTTTTTTTTAAACTCCAAAGGCTTTTTTTTTTTTTTTTTTTTTTTTTTTTTTGAGACAGGGTATCACTGTGTAGTCCGGGTTGGCCTTATACTCACTGTATAGCTCAGGCTGGCCTTGAACTTGAAGCAGTCCTCCTGACACAGCCTCCCGAGTGCTGGGATTACAGGTGTGTGCCACCACCCCCAGCCCAAAGGCTTTTCTTTTAATGTAGGATTGCTTGGTCTCCATGTGACAAAGCAGTTTTAAAGGTTTCATGGCTCCATTGGATAACTGGTCACCTCATATCATACAAAGCAGGCTTGAAGAATGTGAATCATTTGTTGCAATGAAATTGTGTGATGGGAAGCAGCTGTAAAGACTAAGGAAAGTTTGCTTGCTCACCCACTGCTCACCTCCTGCTGTGTGGCTTTGTTCCTAACAGACCATAGACTGATTCACCCAGGGCCTGGCAATCCCTGGAATAAAAGCAACTATTCTCATCACAACCATACAGTTGAGTCTTACAGATATAATAATGGAAGAAAGCACACACAAAAATTACAAACTCTTTGATTCTAATTTTTTGAAGTTTGAGAACAGAAAAAGCTAAGTGTAGTCGTACAAAATACAACACTGGTTACTGCTGTGCAAGGGTTGGGAGCAGTTGGAGGTGAAAAGGGGCACAGAGGGACAGCTGAGATTCTAGGAATGTTTTGTATCCTGATTTGGTGTTAGTTACTAGCATGCCTCAGTGTGTGTGTGTATGTGTGTGTGTGTATGCGTGCTTAGTGAGCTGTACATTTAAGAGTGCATCCTCCTTTATATATTACACATCAGTAAAAATATACAGATGTTATGTCAGGACCGGGGATATAGCTCAGCAGCAGAGTGCCTGCCTGGCAAGTGCAAGGTTATGAGTTCAATCCCTGGTACCAAAAAACAAAACCAAACCAAATGTTATGTTAGAGGAAGAAACTTTGAAAAAAGAAGACACAAAGAAAAACTCATAAACTCAAATGCAATAATCATGAATATGCTGATTTATGTGTCATTTCATTTATATATGTATATATTCATTTATTTTAAATATATTTAGGGCAACATATCAATTCTTTTTTTATTTTAAAGAGTATATAACAGAATAAAACTGATCAGAACAAGCCAGTGTAAGAGATACAGGACTTCAAAACATGAAGTCAACAGTAGTTGCCATAATGCCTTTTGATATCTTCAAAATAGCTGCAGATAGCTTCAGACATAGTAAAAATCAAACAGAACAGAATAGAATAGAAACAATAAAAACAAAACAATGAATGCAATAAAGAATTTCAAAACAAGCCAATAGTAAATCCAAAATTGCTACCATAATACATCTTGCTACCCTTGACGAAATAGCTTCTCTTGCCATGGGATGATTTAACATAATCAAACAAAACAAAAGAGAATAAAACCCAACCCAACAAAGCAATGGAAACGGACCTCAAAACAAGACCACAGGAAATCAACAATGGCTGCAACCCTCAGAAGTAGATCCCTACTCACCCCCCCAGATAACACATTGCTTAGTGATGTCCTCTGAACCTATGACCAGACTACTGGCCCTAGACCTGCAATGTTAGTGAAACACCAAAGCACCACAGGCATCCAATTGCATTTCACCTTGATAGCTATCATCACAGCCTGTGCTTATCCGGATCAGCTGGTCACTTACTGGAGGGTGGAGGTTGGTACTTCTTGTTTGCCAGCCTGCGTACTGATAGGGTCTGGGGTCTGGCTGTTCCCAGTCTGGCTGTGATCCGCGTATGGCGCTGGTTCCCAGACTGGGCTGGTTTGCTGCTGTGGCCATTGTTCTGTGTAACATATCAATTCTTTTAAGCCCCTTAGAGAAACCTTTTACTACTTGTGTCTTACTTTCCTTGTTCTTCAGACAAAATACTTGGCACCCACAACATAAGGAGAGATTTATTTTGGTTCCCATTTCAGTCTAGTCAGCTAGCTGCAAGGCAGGATGGCTTGGCAGAGGAGAGCTACATGGGGGACAGGAAGCAGAGAGAGGGAGAGAGGAGGAGCCAGGAGGGAGATAAACCCGGGCCACAACCCCAGTGACCCTCCTCTTCTCACCAGACCTCACCTCCTTCCACCACCTCAGCTATAAACACCCATAATCCAATCACTTTCCAAAAACCCAGCCTGTGAGCATATGAGTATTGGAGGGCGGCATCTCAACATAAACTGTAACAACCTGTTTGGTTCATTATTCTGAAGGGCACTCCAGTAGTGCCCTAATTGCCTGAAGAAGTAGTGAACTTTCTAGATAACTAACTTATTATTAAAGTATCTTTTATACTGAAGAGAATTTAGCTAGTTTGGGAATCAAAAATATATCATGAGCACTGTGTATTAACAAATTATAACTAGAATTCAGTGCATGTTTAGGGAAGTTTTTCCTTAATCCAATATTCCCTCACCTTTTACGTTTAATGTGCTAATTTCTTACAGGGGCATTTTTCTTCTGTTCTTCAAAAAGAAGAAAAAATCTCTCCAATTTATGGTAAAGAAGAGACAATAGAAGTGCCCATTATTAGTGCTTCAACTCAAATAATGCTCAAAGGACTTTTTATGGTACTTGACTATCTTTTTAGGCAAAATAGCAGGTAAGCGAATTTATCTGTAGTTTTTCTCTTAGAAATATCTTACTTGGATGCTAACGTGTTTAATACACACTAATTTTAGGTGAGTAGGAGTATTATAAATATTATAATGTGCTTTTACTTATTGGGAGACTCAGATCAATTGTAGTTAGTCTTTTTTATAATGAAAATGAATATTGAAATGAATAAATACATTTAATGCATTAAATTTATGGTCTTACGGTACTAAAGTTAAACACTTATATTTTAATTATTACACAAATGTATATTCCCTAGTGTCAGAAAGCCTCTTTGCTATAGTGTGTGAAGTTGCTATTCTTTGTCAAGTTAATGTACAACCTACTTCTAGGAATTTAAAAAATTTCTTCTTCATTGTGACAAAATATACATAAAATTTGCTATCTTAACCATTTTTAAGTATATCCACTAGTTCAACCCCATAAGGTACATTGACAATGTACAATCATCAACATTATTCACTTCTAGAAATTTTTCATCATTTCAAACAGGAATTCTGTACCCACTCCCTTTCTTTACATTCCCTGCATTTACTAGTAACCTTCATTCTACTTTCATTCTTACAAATTTGCACTTTCTAGGTATCTTATATAAGAGCAGTCCTATGATATTTGTCCTTTTGTATTTCCATTAGCAATGCATGAGGGGCTGGTTTCTCCATATTTTACTGAGGCTTACTATTTTGTGATTTTTGTACAATCCTAATGAGTGTCAAGTGATATATAGTAATTATGTATTTTTGATTTTTATCTTCCTGATGACTATAGATATTAATCTTTTTATGTGCTTGTTGACCAGTTATATAGCTTTTTTGGAGAAATGTCTTTTAATAGTTTTACATATGATCTGATTACAAATCCTGTATAAGATATATGCTTTACAGATACTTGCTTCTATTCTGTGGGTTGTTTTTTTTTACTTGTGGATGATATCCTTCAATGAAAAATTTTTAATATTGAAATCTAATTTATATTTTCTCATGTTGCCTGTACTCTTAGTTTATATGCAAGAAGTCATATCCAAATCTGATGTCATGATGAGTTGTTTTTTTCTTCTAGAATTATATAGCTTTTTGCTGCTGGCATTTTTTATAAAATTCTCTTCATATTTTTTGAGGCTCTGACTTGAACTTTTGAGATCTGATCTCTCTAGGTATGGAATTAACAGTAAAATATTATGAGGACATACTTGAAAATACCACATTTTGTTTTGTGTAAGCCTATGCATTTTATAGACTTACTAAAAGAAGTTATAAACTGAATGGGATTGTATATTTTCTGTTTTGTTTTGTTTTATTTTGAGTAAGTGTCTTACTCTGAGTTCAGGATGGCCTTGAACTCACTTTATAGCCCAGGTTGACCTTGAACTCACGATGATCTTCCTGCCTAAGCATCCTGACTACTGGGATTACAGGCGTGCACCACCACGCCTGGCATATCTTTTGATTCAGTATTTTCATTGAAAGAAGATAAAGATTGAGACCCACATTTTAAAGGGATTTCATAAAAAGCCATAATTAGTTGCTAATGCTTTTTAAACTTTCAGCAGAAATTATTTTCTTATAGGATTAAAAGTACAACTTATCTTTTAGTTTCTTTCACTACAATACTGTTTCCTAGTTTGTAACTAATTGTGTAGTAGGGAGTAAAGAGTTATGACCTGGGAGTTGGCTGACCTGAATTTTAATTCTGGTTCTACTATGATTTATGTATTTGAGAATGGGATTGGGAAATGGCTGATGAAGTTTAGATGGCTTGATGATTTCTAGTGTTTCCTGTAGAAACTGGTTTATTCTGTGATTTGATGGGTTAATTTATATCAAAATTACGGAATTTAATTAGTGATGGGAAGAATGTTATCTTTCAGTGGGAAGGTGCCAGCATTCTTTAATTGAGTTTTAACATGATCGGTTTTTATATTGTATGTACCTGGGTCATTACATGTAATAATATTTTGCCATTTAATTAGCATTTTCTTTGCATTTAGGTTTGCAGATGATTATAAAGTTGCTATCCAACAGACTTACTCATGGGCACATTGCCCTGATATTTCGAATAAAAATGGGTTCTTTGCTCTACCAAAAAATAAACGTTCACGACACAAAACTGCAGTTCATGTGCTAAACTTTTGGTGCTTAAATCCAGCTGTGGTAAGCTTATCATGTTGTAATTGAAATTTTTGTCTTCTTGGTCAATACCAACAGTTAAAAGAAAGTGTTGACTCTTTTTAAGATGTTTTTACATATCTAATGGTTCCTTTTAGGCATTTTCAGATATTAATGGCAGAGTTCGGACGATTGTTTTGACATCTGGTACATTATCACCAATGAATTCCTTTTCTTCAGAGCTTGGTGTTACATTTACTATTCAACTAGAAGCTAATCATGTTATTAATAATTCACAGGTTAGTTTTTATTTTTTTAAGGCTCCCAGTTTTAACCTCAATTTATTAATTCCACATAAATCAGAAGTTACCTGAAATGCCAACAAATCAATCTTCATATGAAACTCACAGTTTATTTTTAGAATTAAGGAAAATCTGTCAATTGCTTACTAGTGTCAAAAAGGAAATATTAATAGTATTCCTTCAACCCACTCGCTTCAGATGCAGAGACTACGCTACAGATTCTTCATTTAAATATACGCAATCAAAAAACAAGAAAAATTTGCGTTCTTTACCATGTTTTTTTTTTTTTTTTTTTTTTTCTTTTTGAGACAGGGTCTCACTATGCATTCAAACTGAACTTGGGCTTACTTTGTAGCCCAGGCTGATCTCCAATTTCCAGCAGTCCTCTTGCCCCAGCCTCCCGAGTGCTGGGATTACAGGCGAGTGCCACCACACTTGGTTTTTTTAATCATAGTTTTTGTTGTATAATTATGTTCCTTTTTTCTACTAGACTGTGATGTATCCTTATTCTTCTTTTATATCTCCATCATTCCTTGGTACTTAGTTTAGTACTGAGATTTTAGTAAATGTTCAACACATGTTTGAATATATAAAATAAACTAGTATTTTTATGACTGCTATGATTTTTTAAACTTTTTATATTATCTGTAAATGTTAATTTTCCTAGAAATGTTTGAGTTGCCATTTTTCTTTTTCTTTCTTTTTTTTGGGGGGAGTCTTTTGACACAGAGTTTCACTATGCTGTTCAGGCTGGCCTCAAATGTGCAGCAATGGTCCCGCCTCAACCTCCTGAGCTCTGGGATGATAGGCATGCACCACCATTCCTGGCTTGAATTGCCATTTTTCATTATGCCTTCTGTTTCTTTTTAATGAAGTAATTTAAAGTGGTTAGCTGTATGCTTAATATTAACGCAATTCTGTGTGTATGAACGCAATTCTAGTTCTCGAACAATTAAAAATGAAATTTCTGTGAAATTTGTTGCTGGACTTACTATTAATTTTTCAGTCCTGTTGAGGCATAACTGTAATACTAACATATTCGTATTGTAGGTTTGGGTTGGTACCAGTGGTTCAGGCCCTAAGGGTCGGAATCTTTGTGCTACCTTCCAGCATACGGAAACATTTGAGTTCCAGGATGAAGTGGGAGCACTTCTGTTATCTGTGTGCCAGACTGTGGGCCAAGGAATTTTGTGTTTTTTGCCATCTTACAAGGTAAGAGAATATTAGTTGTTTGTTTTGCCTTTAAATTATCACATCAAGGAACCCTTCTATGCTATTGGTGAGAGAGTAGAGAGCCACTATGGAAATCAGTATGGTGATTCCTGAAGAAACTAAATCTAGAGGTTCCACTTGACCCAGCTATTCCCCTTCTTGGTATCTTCCCGAAGGAATTAAAAGCATCATACCATAGTGATACATGCACACTTATGTTTATAGCGACACAGTTTGTAATAGCTAAATGTTGGAAACAACTCGAATGCCTGTCGATCAATGAATAGATAAAGAAGATGTGGTTTTTTTATACAATGGAATATTACTATGCCATAAAGAAGGATAAGCTTCAGACATTTCTAGTTACATGGATGAACCTTGAGACTATACTCTTAAGTGAAATAAATCAGACACGTTTAAATATTGTATGATTTCTCTGGTGTGAGAAACTAGAAGTGTAAATAAGGACCAAAATGTGTAATAGATATGGGAAATAGGAAGAAAATATTAAAATGAGAAGGGGAACAAAGGCGGGGTGGAGGGGATAAAGAAAAAAAAGGAAAAAATGAAAGCAAAGCTTTTGTAGATAAGGAGGATAGAGGGGCTGAAGGGAGAGGAGGGGAATGGGAAAAAAAAAGCAAGATGTACCATGTACAGGTATTAATTCCTTGTGATGCATGTTATCATTCTCTGTATCTAAAATTTGTCAGTAAAGCCGGGTGTGGTGATGGATGCCTGTAATCACAGCACTCGAGAGGCTGAGGCAGAAGGATTATTGCAAGTTCCAGACCAGCATGGACTACAAAGTGAGCTCAAGGCCAGCCTGAACTGCATAGTGAGACCCTGTCTCAAAAAAACAAACAAACAAACAAACGAAAAAACCCCAACAGACTAAAAAGAAAAAAAATTATCACATAGAATTGCCTGATAAATTTTGTAGCATGAGAAGCAGCAAGGCAATTTCAAACATTGTATATTATTTTACTTATTTATTCAAGAAGATACTGCCTTGTTTTTGATACCGGGGATTGAACTCACAACCTCACACTTGCCATGCAGTTGCGTGTGCTGCTGAGCTAAATCCCTGGCCTGAGATACTGCCTTCTTATTCTGTCACTGTTTTACTTAAAAGTCCAAAAGCATAAAAGTTTTCAAGTAACGTTATGTAAGAGGACTACTTACGTGTATATGATTTTTATTCTTAGAGGCAACTTGGTATTTTTATAGTTGCCGGAAAGAGAAATCATGTTTTTCATTCTCATAAATTACACTTTTGAACGTTTTCAGTAAAGGGAATCTAGCTAAAACCAAGGTTCTCTGTTGACGGTTATTTTATTCATGCATCTGGCCAGAAGAGAGAGATTTTTACCTTGTTTTTGAAGTCGTTCAGATTTTTAACAATTTTTTTAAGTTAAAAATATATAGTATATTTTGATCATAATAGCTAAAGCATTGAAACCACATATAATTCCTGAAAATTATAGCATATTTTATAAAAATTCTAAGTTAAATTTCATTGTAGAGAAATGGCATTTTCCTTTTTCAAGACTGTTTGGATTATGTTGAGTTTCTTGAGATTGCCTGTGTATTTTAGGATGTATTTGTTATGGGCAGTGTTGTCGTACAAACCTTCTTCTAATCTGAGTGTAGAATGTCTTTCCTTATATTTATGTCTTCATTTCTTTTAGTAGTATTCAGTAGTTTTCAGTGAACAAATATTTTGCCTCCTTTGTTAGTATTTTATTATTGTTGGTACTATTATAAATAGAATTGTGTTCTTAATTTCCTTTTAAGATTGTTTTCCTTTTTCTTTTCTTTTCTTTTTTTTTTTTTTTTTTTTTTTTTTTTTTTTTTTTTTTTTTTTTTTTTTTTTTTTTTTTTTTTTTTTTTTTTTTTTTTTTTTTTTTGCAGCACCAAGGATCAAACTCACAACCTCACACCTGCCAGCGCAGGCACTTAAGCACTGAGCTAAACTCCCAGTGCTAGTTTTTTGAGGCAGGGTCACACTATGTAGCTTAGGCCGGCCTTGCGCTCACGTTGTAGCCCAAGCCGGCCTCGGATTCACAACACTCCTCCTACCTCAGCCTCCCAAGTGCTGGGATTAAAGGCGTGTGCCACCATGCCCAGCTTAAGATTGTTTTCCTTAATTTCCTTTTAAGGTTGTTTACTCCTTGTGTACAAAAGCATAATCATTTTTTTCTGTGGTACTCTGTGTTGTGTAACTTTGCTGAATTTTTTTGTGTGTGTAATCATTAGGGTTTTCTTACATGTAAGATCATGTTATCTGTGTGGTTTTACTGTCTTATCTAATCTGTATTCCTTCACTTTTTCTTGTCTGACTACCAGGCTAGAACTTTTAGTATTCTGTTGAATAGAAGTGGCTAGAATTGATATCTTGTTCCTGATATTTAGAGGAATATATTTCACATATTCTGTGTTTCACAGTTAAATATGATGATGTCTTTTTCTCTCTCTGTCTTGCTCTTGCTGTCTCACCTGCTCCCCCACCTTAATGTGGTGCTTGGGTTCCTGTACTAGGTAAGCACTCCGTTACTGAACTATATCTCCAGCCCTCCATTAATTTCCTTTCAACCTTTAGTCTTTAGAGCTAATATAAAAAAAAATTTTAATTGAACCTGGGGACTTCACACTGAGCTGCATCCCTGGTCCTTTTTTTTTAGACCAGGTCTTGATAAGTTGCCTAGGCTGGGCTCAAAATTGTGATCATCCTGCTTCAGCCTCCCAAGTGCTGGGATTACGGGTATATGCTACCAAACCTAGCTAATGTGAATGTTGTATAGTCAGCGTATAATTGCATCATAATTTTTTTTCTTAAATTCTGTGTGTACATTTTCATTGGAGAATTTAGTTTGTATACAAAGTATTCCATATGGAAAGCAATTGTTGATAGAAAAAGACTTCTGCAATTTTCCTGTTTTTTTATGTCTTATAGTTTTACCCCACCACTTCTTCCACTGTTGCCTTTTTGCTGTAGTGATGGATTTTGATTTCCTTCTTACTTGATATTCATATATATTCTGTAGATATTTTATGGTATTTACCATGAGGATTATAGATATTATATTGTCCTAAAGTTATAAGAATCTGATTTGAATTTGTACTAACCTAACTTAAATTACATACAAAATAACTTCTAAACAGCTCCCCTTACCTTTATGTTACTATTATAAATTTGCTGTATGTATATTATGTACCCAGTAATATGGATTATAGGGGACCTGGCCTAGATCCCCAATCCCCCAAACAAGTGTACAGCAAAGGCTTAAATAAATGAGACAGGTGGTGTGGTTTTTAGGGCTTCAGGAGAATCAAAACCCTTTGCAGAGTTCGAGACTCTGTGGGCTAAGACAGGGAATGTCCCTGGGCTCCCACAAACAAGGAAGGGGTTAGAGTGGGAAATGCAGGAAACCTGAGCAGGACCTTGGGAGGGGTTCAAGGACCCCTCCAAGCAACAGACTATGCTAATTAAGGAGAACTAGCCTAGGAGAAAGTCTCCAGGGAATCCTGCTACAGGCATGAAATGCCTACAGCCACAGTCTCCATCCTATTAATTGGGGTTGGAGCCAGGTGTCCTCAGCTGTGGCCTATCTTGCCTCCTGAGGCATCTCCTTGTTTTCAGTTCAGCCATGCCCTGGCCATGCCACAGCCCTGCACGTGTATTCAGCTTCCACTGCTCCAACAATGGATTGTTCTGTTTTTGTTTCTGAGGCAGGGTCTTGCTCTGTAGTGCAGTCTGACCTTCACCTCACTATGTAGCCCAGGTTGCCTTTGAACTTCTGGTGATGCTCTTGCCTCAGCCTTCTGAGTGCTGGGATTATAGGCATGCACCACCACACCCAACTTGAATTTACAATTTCCATATATATTCTTAATCCTATTATAGAAAACAAAAAATGGTGTTACCTATCAAAATTAAAATGATAGTGAATTTGTATTTGTCTGTGTACTTACACCTTTATTGGAGATTCTTATATATTCCAAGTGCTTCAAACTACTGTCTCATGTCATTTGATTTCAAAGTAAAGGATTCCTTTTAGAATTTCTTATAGAGCAAGACTATAATAATGAACTTCCTCAGTTTTTATTTATCTTGATATGTCATAATTTTTCATCATGTTTGAAGGATAGTTCTGGATAACAGAATTGTCAATAGTTCTGGCAGTTGTAGAATTCTTGGTTGCTTTTTTCATAGTACTTTAAAAATATCATCATCATTGCCTCTGACCTTTATGGTTGCTAATGATTGTACTGAGGAGCCTTTGTGCTAAGTTTCCTTTCTCTTACTACTTTCAAAAGTCTCTGATTTTGGTCTAGTGCACCTTAATATGTCTCAAAGTTTGGATTACTTTGTGTTTATCTTTCTTAGAGTTTACTGAGCTTCTGTATTTGTAGACTAATGGCTTACATTAAATTTGGAAAGCTTTCTGCTGTTTTTTTCTTGAAATATTTTAAGAATGAGTAAAAACAGAAATGCAAACAATGATTTATGCATACAGTTGCAGTGTTTACATAAAAGTGGAAACTTTCTTTTTCTTTCTTTAAGGTAGTACTTCGTATTGAACTTGGGGCCTTCCATTGAGCTACATTCCCAGTCCTTTAAAAATATTGATTGATTGATTGATTGAGATAGGGTCTTGCTGAATTGCTCAGGCTGGGCCCAGACTTGTGATCCTCCTGCCTTACCCTCTTGGAATGCTGAAATTACAGATGTATTCCACCATGCCTGGCTGGAATGTATAGTTTTTAATGCTTATTAAACTTTATAAATCATAATGTATACTTTTACCTTAGAAATCTAGAAAAAAATGGAAAATAAAGCAAAGGGAAGGAAATGATGAAGATAAAAAGATGAATAAAGTAGAAAACTGTCATCATAAAAACAAGTCAGTGAAACTAAGAACTGTATTCATTATAAAAATGTATTACTAAAATTGATAAAATCTATCAAGACAAATCACGATAAAAAGATAAATTACTAGTATCAGAAATTATAAGGTACATCATTATAACTTCTGTTGACACTGGATAGATAATTAAGGTATAGTTGAAACCACCTTATGCCTAGTATTTAAGCAACTTACATGAAAGATAAATTCCCTAGAGACCAGATTATCAAAATTGAGAAAAAGAATTAGAAAATTTTAAATAATGTATCTGTTGAGCAAGTTGGGCAAGTAATCAAAATCTTTCAGCACAGAAAAGTGTAAGGCTGGGCATGTAGCTCAAAGAACTCTGCTCAACACATGCAAGGTCCTGGGTTGGATCTGCAACACCACAGGACAAAAAATGGAGGCTCAATTGACTTTTTTGGTAAATTCTACCAAGAAAAAGTACCACTTTTACACAAACTCCGAAAACAGGAAGTAAAAGAACTTCCCATAATATCAGGAACACATAATTCTGATACCAAAGCTAGGTAAGAATATTACAAGAAAACAATTGTAGGCCTATGCAAGACCAAAAATTACTACCAAAAATTTAGTAAATGTATAATAATACACCCAGGGGTATTCATTCCAGGAAGTCAACAATAGTTTATTTTCAAAAGTCAATCTATGTAATGTAGCAAATCAGTAGGTTATAAAGGAGAGCGACAACATTTATCTCAAAAAATATAGATGAGGCGTTTCTGAAATTTAATACCCATTCATGACATAGGTAACTAAAGAGCAACCTGATAAAGGACATCTATGAAAAACATAGTTAACATCCTACTTAATGTAAGACTGAATGATCTTCTGCTTACTTTTAGAAATGTGATGCAACATTATATTTTATCCAGTCTAGTAAGGAAGAAAAAGAATTAAAACACAGATTTGAAAAGAAATATAAAATTTTCTTTGCTCAAACATCACGATTATACACTTGAAAAATTCTAAGAATCTATAACAGATACTAGAAATAATAATTGGATATAGAAAATCTATGAGGATTATATACACGTTGTATGACTGTAATAGCAATGAGCAATTGTGATATAAAATAATATTAGTTAGAAGCTGGGCATGGTGGCACATGCCTGTTATCCCAGCACTCTTGAGGCTGAGGCAGGAGGATCGTTGCAAGTTTGAGACCATTCTGGGCTACAAAGTGAGCTCAAGGCCAGCCTGAGCTGCATAACAACAACCTGTCTCAAGACCAAAAAAAAAAAAAAAAAAGCAAAAGCTAGTTAGAATTGCATAAAAGGCATGAAATCTGTCCATGATATTGAACACTGAAATATACAAAATATTGACAAAAGAAATTAAAGCCTACATATAAAACCTACGTAAATGTAAAGAGGTATTCATGGGTTGGAAGTTTCTGTACTGTAAGGAGAATCCTGAAATTGATGTATATGTTCAAATCAGTTTTGAAAAATTCCAGTAGGCTTTTGCTCCCCAGAGAAATTGATATGTTGATTCTGTAATTCATGCAAAATGGAAATAACATAGATTATAAAATAAATTTAGAAAAACAATTGAAAACAGAGTTAGGGAACTTAAATCCTGCGTTTCAACATTTACTATAAAGACATAGTGTTTAGATATTTGGGTATGGACCTAAGGATAGATACATACTACAGTGTAACAAAATAGAGACCAGGTATGTTTCTATAGTTGGCTTTATTGACATTGGGCCGAGGTAATTTATGGAAAAGTGGCAGTCTTTTCAAGAAATGACTGGCTCATTGTATTTCCATATGGGATAAAATGAATATTGACCCTTTATAACCTTGTAGAAAGGTAACACATACCTGTAATCCCAGCTGTCAAGAGGCTGAGACAGGAGGATCATGAGTTTGAGGCCAGGACTGTGGATGTAGCTCATATGCAGAGTGCTTGCCAAGCATGCACAAAGCCCTTGGTTCAGTCTCCAGTACTGCACAATAATCAATCAATCAATTCAAGAAGAAAAGAAAGAGAAGAAAGAAAGAGAGGAAGGAAGGAAAGAAAGTAGGCTGAACTAAGAAAGAACTGTTAACATGAAGTGCTGTTAACCCTGAGCCTGATTGGCACTTATGGGCTTGCTGAAGAGCTCCAGAGAGAGATGGTGATCTGTGTAGCGGTATGGAAGTGCCCTAGAGAGGCACCAAGAGCTGCAGGAAGAGCAGGAGAGAGCTACTACGGTGCTACCAACTCCAGTTACTAAGTAGGGAAGCTGAGAGCTGTCAGGAGCTGCTGACACTCACACCTTAGGACTGTAACATTAAGAGCTAAGAGGCATAGACGCTTAAAGCTTAGAGCTGTATATAACACTAAGGGTGGGAGCCATGAGCACTCAAATCCCACAACTGCTAACAGCAAGGGAGTTCATGCTTTCTATCCAGATTGAGCAAGAACCCTCTGTTGGTTGCTAAGGTCTTAGAAGCTGACAGGAGACCCTCCCTTTTAGAGGGTCTTGAAGAAGAGAGTGGATGATCCTTTTTCTGGACATTTTATATAAACGGAACCATACATTATATGTTAGAATACTTCATTTCACATAATGTTTTCAAGGTTCATGTGTGTTGGTGATTAGGTGTGGCACAGCTTGGTTTTCTATTTTGTTCACTCACTTACTCATTTATTTTTTTTGAGATAGAGTCTTGCTGTGTAGTTTAGGCTGGCCTAGAACTCACTAGGTTGTCCAAGCTGTCCTCAAACTTGCAGTGATTGTCCTGTCTCAGCCTCCTGAGTGCTGAGATTACAAGAATGCACCACCATGCCCAGTTGAGCTGATTTTTCTGTTCAGTGTATCAAGAGGCCTTCAGTGGTCAGCTGAGTTACAGTCTCATTGGAGAGTTGACTGGGAACAGATACACTTTCAAGGCCTCATGGTTTGATGGTAGAATTTATCTCCTTGTGATTGTTGGATGTAGTGCCCAGTTTCTTACTCTTAGGGCTTAGCAGCTGCACTCAGATCCTAGCCATATGGCCCTTTTAACACCAAGATGGCTTCTTCAAAGACCAGAGTATCTCTTCTTAGGAGGGGGCCAGTCTGTCTTTTTGTGTGTGTGTGGCACCAGGGATGGAACTCACAACTTCACGCCTGCCAGACAGGTGCTTAAGCCACTGAGCCAAACTCCTGGCCCTAGTTTTTTGAGGCAGTGTCACACTATGTAGCTCAGACTGGCCTTGCGCTTGTGTTGTAGCCCAAGCCAGCCTCGAACTCACAATGCTCCTCCTACCTCAGCCTCCCGAGTGCTGGGATTAAAGGCAGCCAATCTGTCTTTTAAGGACTCTTACCTAATGAAGTCATGCCTTCTCAGGATGATTTTCCTTTTGATTGATTCAGAATCAATTGAGGTGGACCTTAACTACATCTACAAAAATCCCTTCACCTTTGCCATGTAAGAGAACCTGAAGGACTGAAGTCTTAATTTTCATTGCCCTACTCACATTAAAAAGAGAAGTTTATATAGATTATATACAGGAGTTAAGGAATGTAGAGGCTATCTTAGACTTCTTCCTATCACAAGAATTAATTTGTCAGTGTAAGAAAAGGGTTAAGGAGACCATTAGAGGAAAGACTTTTTATCTTAGTGTCTGAGGAGAAGACTGGTAAAAGTGAAATGATATTTGTGAGATGTAGTTAGGTAACAAAGTCATCATAACTAGCACACAATATGCTCATTGTAAAGGCTTGTTGAATTAGCACTTGACTATAACTCTTCCTAGTTTAAGTCTTATTGTATTTGAATTCATAGATATTTTAGAACCACGAACAACGTCAGCTTTGAACCATAGAGTAATACATGCTAATTTCATATATGTCCTAATACTTCATAGTGAGAAAAAATCTTTAGTATTTTTATTGGCTTTCTTTAAAATACTGTTTATTCGCATTGAGAACCTTGCTTGTATTACATTTGAGATCTTTGAGAAATCTGATAACTTTACTTCATATTTTTATTTATTCACTGAAGAAATGATTGGATACATACTTTGTACAAAGAATTTTGCTAAGTTTTGTTAAATCTTCAAACAAACTTCTTGAAAAAATTAACTCTTCATAATTTGTTTCATTATGGTGTTAAATAAGTGTGCAAATCCCTACAGCACTGGACAAAATCTGAAAGTCATTGTAGAGAACAAGAAGAATGATACTGGAAGTGAGGAGAAAGAGCTCCCATTTGATTGAGTGAAGGGGGGACAGTATTTCATTGAGTATTAAAGGAATCTGCATCTCCACTGGCAGAGGAGGAGGAGACAACATTAGCAAAGTCACATAAAATATTTTTATAATCAGTTTAACTTAGTTTGTGTGAAAATACATGGGAAGACTGGATAAGAGATTGCACATTTTCATAAAAGAAACATAGGAAGAAATCTAAAGCTTTACAGACTATACATCTCAATGGTATTTTTTCTGTATTTCTAGATAATTAGAATGAGTGATTTACTCAAAACTTTACTCATTCACTGAGAGAAATAAAACTTTTTTACTTTTACTATAAACTGCATTATTGGTGTAAGTAAGGTTAAAGATGAGAAAGTTATCATTTTAGGTTTTCCTCCACATTTTCTTTCAGAGCTTTCTAAACTTACTAGAAATTACAATTGTTTTGTGAAGAATGTCATTTCTCCACTAAAATAAATCTGATTTTGAGTCTATTGTCATTTAACTGTTAGCAACACTGCTTTAGAACTCTCTGAGAGATCATTTTTATGAGTAGAAGAGTTTCTAAGTTTTGTTATGGATAGAAAGTTTCCATTAAGTAATTTTGAAAAGAGACTATCTGGTGCCAGAGTAGCAAGTTGGGTCATTTTATTTGTCTATTACATACTTTGATTTTCTCTTACATCTTTATGAATAATATGCATAAACCATTTTCCCTCAGGAGCATTTTACATTCACCACTAAATGTCAAATAAGAAATAAATGCAAACGTTTCTGTTCAGTTTCTAGTTGTATTATTTAACATTAAATTTGTATGTCGAGAAATGTATAATGCTAGTAGTAGTTTTATATGTTTCTCATTTTTAAGCTACTTAATATAAAGGAGAAACTGAATTGGGATTTTTTTTCCCCCAATGCTCGGTTTGAAGCGTGTGCCTTGTGCAAGCTAGGCAAGTGGTGTGCCGCTGAGCTCTAAATGCCTATATTTCAAAGGTGCTTTTTATTATTTAGATGGTTGAAATTTTGTCGGGCGAGTTATAGATGACCGATTTGCCTTATTTTAAATGATCATCTGAGCCTTTTCAAGAAGCACTTTTTCTGCAGTGTTAAGTTGAAGGATCTTCATGGTGATGAGGCCTTTGGATTGTGGTGGGAAGGTTGAATTCTTGGTTTTCTAATCCAGTGCTATCTTTATACTAACATTCTAAAGTGTAATATAAGAAATATGACTGATCTGATAAATACTAATTTGATCTATAATTTTTAATGAAAATAGTACATATTGGTTGTATCTGTATTTATATTTACTTTTTATATCGGTTTTGCTTTTGAGCTAATTGTTATCCTTTAGAAGATAAATATCAGAACTACTATGAAAGTATAACTGCTTTAATGTGTGAGTGAGTATTCTGAAATATAATAAGGCACCTGGAAAGTAGCAATTTTAAGTGTTTTTTTTTTTTTGCTTTTTCTTTTATGTGTATGTAGTCATTCACACCCCATGTCTATTAATAACATGCATATATTTGTGCCATTTTTGGTTCTAAATAAGCTCTATAAAAATATATTGATTATAATTGTTTAAGTGAAAAATCTGAGGAAAATACACAGTAGGTAGGATTACACTGGAGGCAAGGGTGGCCAGGTAACCCAGTGTGATGAGACAGGGATTCAAGTAGAATATATAGATGCTCAAGGCATCTCAACATCCTGTGCTTTTCACTTCTTGGTTCTCATTTTTCAAAACTGAAAAGATATAGAAAATGTTTTTTAGGGAAAGGTCTAGCAAAGTGGTTAAATAGAACTTATAATTAATTGGCTTTGCATTTTTCTTATTAAAGGAAGTTTTTTTGGACTTCATATAGGCTGGAAAGACACTATTTCTTGTTACAATCTTTAGATGTCAGTCTTCATAGTAGCAATCGATTTTTCTTTTTGGTTGACAATTTCAGAGTAACCCCTTTTGAGGTTTTTTGTTTGTTTGTTTGTTTTGTTTGGTACCGGGGATGGAACTCATGACCTCACACTAGCCAGGCAGGGACTTGTGCTGCTGAGCTAAACCCCTGCCCCCGCTTTTGAGTTTTTATAATTGGTATTAATTCATTAATGAGTGCTCCACTCCCATATCCTAAATACCTCCAGTAAGGCCCCACCCCCTGACAGTGTTGCTTTGGAGATTAAATTTCACAGACATTTTGACAATATTCTAATCCATTAACATGGGATACCTTTCCATGTATTTGTGTCATCTTCAGTTTCTTTCATCAGCCTTTTATAGTTTGAATGTATAGGTCTTTCACCTTGCTTAAATTTATTTGTTTTATTATTTTGTAGCTATCATAAACAGGATTGTTCTTGATTTCTTTTTTTTTTTTTTGAATAGTTTGTTGTTAGTATGTGTGTGGGCATATGTGTGTGTGTGTGTGTGTGTGTGTGTGTGTTGACTGCATCATATGTCGATTGTTAGCATTGTGTGTCTTGATTTTGCATCCTACAACTTTACTGTGTTTGTTAGTTTCTAATAGATTTTTTTGATGAAGTTTTTAGTTTTCTATATAACGATTATTTCATAAGCAGACAATGACTTCTCTTTTTCCTTTACTATGTGTATATTTTTTATTTTTTTCTCCTGCCTAATTGCTCTGGCAAGGACTTCCAATACTGTGTTAAATAGAAGTGAGAAGAGTGGACATCCTTGTCTTGTTCCAGATCAGAGAGAAAAGCCTTTCAGTTTTTCTTTTCTGAGTATGTTAACTGTGGGTTTATCATAGATGGCCTTTACTGTGTTAAGGTACCTTCCTTTTTATCTAATTTGATGAGAATTTTTATTGTGAAAGGATGTTACATTTTATCAAATGATTTTTCTGTATGTAATAGATAATTATAAAGTTTTTGTCCATTCTGTGAATATTTTAATAGTTCATATGTTTTATTTTCTCATAGTTTTATTTGAGTACAGCAATAAATAAGAACATACTCATTTTTATTATAACTAAAATTTTACTCAAAAACACTACTAGGAGATGTGATGGTGCAATCCTATAGTCCCAGCTGCTTAGGAGACTGAGGTAGAACTGCGAGTTTGAGTGTAACATGGAGAACTTAGTGCAACCCTGTCTGAAGCAAAATTTCAAAGAGGGCTGGCTGGGTATGTAACTCAGTGCTCCTGGGGTTCAGTCCCCAGTACCATCACCAACAGCAACAACACAACTTTACAAATTTGTATTTATTTTATATTTATTGGTATTTAAAATGGACCATTATTTGTAAAAATGCTACCAGTAGGTACATATCAGCTAAATAAAAGAAAATAAACATTTCTCAAATATTAATACCTGATGAAGCAAACAGTGAAGTATCATCTTTAGATGGAAAAATATGATAGTTTTTACTTATGAAACAAATTATGTGAATAAGATTACAAAAGATGGTAGTCTGTTTAGGCAGAACTATTAAAAGCATTAAGACTTGAGTACTGGCTATTAAAATGAGTAAATGACAATATTATAAAGTTAAACACATGCCAAAAAACATTTTCCAGAGAACTGGGATTGTAACAATACCATTAATGAGGGCAAAGAGGTCTTAATGCAATTTGCACTTTCTAAAGTTTCAAAAAAGAGGCTTTGACTTAGTGCATTATTAATGTACTGAACATCTGGAACTGTGTAAAAGCTATGGACACTGAGCAAAGGCAGGATTTCCCCACTAGTTTGCATTATAACTTTTTGCCTCTCTATTGCAAGATTGGCTTTAGGATGTTTGAAAAAGTAAAATGACAATGTCCAGATAAGACACAGACGTTTCAAGATATCTTGTACTTTGTGAGATACGACTTTTAAAAGATTGCTTCAGAAGTAAGCAAATCCAAAAGATGTGGACATGCTAAGTTCCTTCATCTCTACGCCTGTATGTCAGCTAGTCTTTGTTGGTGAATAGTATTAGTATTTACCTTTATGAGTTATTCAGCAAAATGATTTTTAACAGGCAACTTCACATTTTCAGCACATGTAAGCCTTAAGGCCTCAGAGAGCTCTGTCTTAATGTATTTTCCAATAAATTATTTCATTTTTAGGATACCTAAGAGATTTTAACAGCAAGTTGAGTTATTTGTGTGCTTATTTTTGTGACTGCACTGGCAAGAGGAAAAAATTAATTAAGTTGTATGAATGTGCAATTTGAGTGTAACCTGTAATGAGGCTGAAAATGTTGTATACCTAAATATTTGTTATCTGAAATGAAAAATTTTCTGTACATCATTTGCACTAAAATAATTGTATGTCTGTGCTATAGCTCTACTGTACCAATTGGCGTGTAAACCCCCATGCAGTTCTTAATGGAAAGATTTCAAGGTACTTTTAAAAAATCTCCACTGAAAAGATTAAAAATAAACTCACTGTGTTTGTTGTAAATATTGCTCATAATCAGCAAATTTCCCCCTTTTCAGCATGCTCCTTGTATTTGTTTACCTGAACCAAAATCTGAATATACCCAGAAGATACACCACTTCCTACTCAGCCCTTTCAAAATGTGACTGTCTTGTCCTCTCATAACTCTTCAGATTTAATATCCTGTTTGCTCTCCATCATGTTTTCTAAACTTTTGCCTATTGTCTTCTTCTTCTTCTTTCTTTCTTTTTTTTTTTTTTTTTTTTTTTTTTTTTTTTTTTTTTGTCTTTTTGAGACAGGGTCTTGTTATGCAGTTCAGGCTGGCCTTGTGCTCACTTTATAGCCTGAGCTGGTCTTGAACTCACAAGGATCCTCCAGCCTCAGTGTCCAAGTGCTGGGATTACAGGCGTGTACCACCATGACCAGCCCTTATTTTCTTCTTTGAAAGAAAGAAAAGAGAAGAAGGGGAGCAAAAGAGGGGAAAGAGAAAGCAAAGTGTCAGATAGGAAAGGAGGAAGGGAAGAAGGAAGGAAAAGAAAAAAAAGAAACTGCTCATGGAATTCAGTAACAAAAACGGTAGTCTCTGAGTTTGTGTCTTTAAGTTGTGTCGCTTTTTCCCCTTCATCCTTGTCATCCTGCAGAACAATTTAATATTATTTTATTGAGAATTTTGATACCTGATTTTACAGGTTTTTTTTGTTTTTTCCTCTTTATATTCCTCCCTGGTATTCTGTAGTTTGGACCTTTCTTTTTCATTCACTTATTAAATATATTGAGTACTTTTATGTATCAGGTACTGACAAGCAGGGGTGAGCAAAACAGACAAAAACAAGTACTATCTAATACTCCAGGGATGAAAGACAGAAAATAAACCAGATATATAGAAAGATGCTAATATGTTAGATGATGTTATGGATTGAATATTTGTGTTTCACCAAATTTCTCATCAGTCCTAATGCCCAGTTTGGTTCTGTTTGGAGATGGGGTACCTAAGGACATAATTAATATTAAATGAGGTTGTCAGAGTTGGGCCCTGATCTGATAGGAATAGTGTCCTTGTAGGAAAAGGTACTACAGAGTTCTCTGGCTCTCTTCTCTGCTCAAACACAGAGAAAAGCCATATGAGGATCTGGAGAAAAGGGATCTGTTAACTAGCCAGGAGGAGAACCCTTGCCAGATATCAGGTTGGCCAACACTTCTGTCCTCCAGGGCTATGAGTAATTTCTATTGCTTAAGCTACTCAGTTTGATGTCTTGTTATGGTAGCCTAAGGCCTAATACAGATAGTGATAAGTGTTATGTAGAAAACTGAAGCAAGGAAGGGGAAAAAGAGAATTGTGTGGGTATGGGAACAGATGGTTCAGAATTTTAATTGAATGGTTTGGGAAGGGTTGTTGGAGAAGATGACATTGAGTAAAAGTCTAAAGGAAAAGAGGAGGCAAATCATTCTGATTTTGGGGGGAAGAATGTTTAGATAGAAGTAACCTTGAGGTAGGAGCAGACTTAGTTTGAACAACAAGGAAACTAGTATGACTCGAGTGGTGTGGGGATTAGGTGAACAGAATCACAGGAAATGTGACCCAAGAAGTAACTGAAGTAAAGCCACGCCACCTTAAGGATTTAGATTTTATTCTGTATGCAGTAGAAAGCATGTGGAGATTTTAGAGTTTTCAAAAGATTGTGCTGGTGCTGTGTGGAAAATGGACTATAGAGAACAGAAAAAGAAGTAAGGTACCTGTTTAGCAAAATCTATAATAATACAGGTGGCGGCAGGTATGCTTGTAACAATGAAGCTAGTGAAAGATACTTGAAATATAGATACAACTTGAAGGAAATGCTGGACAGACTAGATGATGGATTAGATGTGCAGTGTGATAGAGAAGGCAAGATTTTCTTACTGAGCCCTTTTCTTTATATGCATTCTCCTGCTCATTAATCTCATCTGTACACAAACGTTCTTAGTTTCCTCTTTTGTCTTGATTTCCCAATTTGTAATTCATTTTGGCCTCTGCATGTTACATCCATATATGCAACTGCTGGATCAACTTTAATTTGAGTATCTTAAGGACAGGAGTTGTAATCTTTGCTTCCAATCTTTGCTTTTTCCCCACATTACCTGTATAAATAAATGATACTATAATCTTCTGGTTTTTTTTTTTTTTTTTTTTTTTTTTTTGCGGCACCGGGGATTGAACTCACAACCTCGAACCTGATAGACAGGTGCTTAGGCCACTGAGCCAAACTCCCAGCCCTTGAATGATACTATAATCTATATGTGGATTAATTAGGTATCTTTAGACCTTTTCCTTCCTTTCCTGTCATAGCTACTCAAACCACTTATTCCTTTAAAATTTTAATTTTTAATTTGGTGTTGTGGGCTGGTACTAGGGATTGAACCCAGGGAGCACTGCAATACATTTGTGGTCTTTCTTTTTTTCATTTTGAGACTAGATCTCGCTAAGTTGCCCAGGCTCACCTCAAACTTTCCAAGATGCTCCTGAATAGCTGGGATTATGAGTGTGCCACTATGCCTGTAATACATTTTAAATGTTTATAATCTGTTCATTTTTTTTCTACACTAATTTTCAAAAAGGTAAAATTTTGGTTCAAATATAAATACAAAGTGAACACGTACCCGGGTGTGGTGGCGCACGCCTTTAATCCCAGCACTTGGGAGGCTGAGGTAGGCGGAGCGTTGTGAGTTCGAGGCCGGCTTGGGTTACGACGCGAGCACAAGGCTGGCCTGAGCTACATAGTGCGACCCTGCCTCAAAAAAAAAAAAAAAAAACCAACTAGGACCGGGAGTTTGGCTCAGTGGCTTAAGCTCCTGTCTGGCAGGCGCGAGGTTGTGAGTTCAATCCCCAGTGCCGCAAAAAAAAAAAAAAAAAAAAAAGTGAACACCTATCAAAGATTTTATTCCATTCACTGTGGAAATAAGCATGATGGCAAAGCCATTTCAGAAAACATTTAACAAGCTCTGTACTTATAGCCAATTTAATAAAGAATGAAATGCAACATTGCTGACCTGAATACAAAACTGGTTAATGTACTATAGACCAATAAACTGTAACCTTTGGGGTTATCTTTTCTCCTGGACAGGAATGATTTGAATTTCTACAAGTCAAAATGTAATTTTACTATCTTGATCCATAATGATAAACAATAAATTCAACAAAGTACATTTCTCTAGATAATCCTTTAGTAGACCTTTTCCTCCGTTTTAAAATGGAGAGTTTGTGCTATTTTTTCTTTCTGTGTTGCATATTTTATCTTAACTATTTCAAAGTCAAAGCCACTTTTGTCACTGAATCACTTTATTAATAGCTTAAATGTATTTATCTTGTTACCCCCTTACTCATATTAATACTAGAGTAATATTGTTTAATCTTTGTTTTATACTGTGAAATATGAGTTATATTTAGGAGTAATATGTGCATTTTAAATAATAATAAAATCTGAGTATTCACTGTCCTACTTAAGAACTAGGATAAACTCCTGCATTAGAAGCCCGAATCCAGTCACATCCCCGTTCCATTCACTTCCCCTGCAAAACTAGGCAAAAATTGTTGTTGTTATTGTTATTATTTTGCATTACTGGGAATTGAACCAGGGCCTTTGCATTGAGCTCTATTCCAAGGCCTTATTTTTATTTTATTTTATTTATTTTTGAGACAGGGTGTTGCTAAGTTGCTCAGGCTAGGTTCAAACTTGTTCCTCCTGCCTCATCCTACAAAATGCTGAGCTCACAGGTGAGAGCCATCATTCCTGGCTTGTTTGATTTTTAAAAATATGTGCTCTTTTTTTCTTAAATAATATATTTTTTGAATAAAATCATATGTATATTGTTCACTCATGTTTGCTTTTTTTAAACTCAACATCTATAGTTTTGTGATATGTCTTTGTTAAAACATGTGAAACTAGTTTATTTACTCATGCTGCTGTGTAATATTTGTATATGTTTATATTTTTCAATTTTTAAAATCATGGCAGAATATGCATAACATAAAATTTAACTTTTAAGCATTCTTTCCTTTTTTTATTTTAAAGAGAAAAAAGAAAAAACACAAATCAAGAAGCAAACAAACCCAAAAAACAACAACACAAGCAAAATGAAAACAACAACAAAAAAACCAACAGCAGCTATACAGGTTTTCAAAACAAGATGATAGGAATTTAACAATGGCTGTGATGCTACACATTGTTATCTTCAAAGTAGTTGTTAGGGCCGGGGGTGGTAGCGCACCCCTTTAATCCCAGCACTCGGGAGGCAGAGGTAGGCGGAGCGTTGTGAGTTCGAGGCCGGCTTGCGCTACAGCGCGAGCGCAAGGCCGGCCTGAGCTACATAGCGCGACCCTGCCTCAAAAAACCAGGACCCAGAGTTTGGCTCAGTGCCTTAAGGGCCTGTCCTGGCAGGCGCGAGGTTGTGAGTTCAATCCCCGGTGCCGCAAAAAAAAAAAACAAAAAAACAAAGTAGTTGTTAGGTTACCAGACACAGGAATAAAACAAAACTGAGTGGAACAAAACATTGGATTTCAAAAACAACACAGGAGGAAATCCCCCACAGTTGCCACAATGTACACTGCCATCCTCCAAGTAGATGCCCAGACCACCAGCCCCAGGCTTGCAAAGTAAACCAAACAGTACAAGCGTCTAGCTATTCCTTTCACCTCAGTTGCTATCATCTCACTGTGAGTCCTCCAAATCAGCCAATTGCTTACTGCGGGGGCATGCGGGGATGATGCTCTTCTGGTTTCCCAAACCACACACCAGCTTGCTCACAGGAAGGTATGGTTCTGCTTCTTGCTGAGGTTCTTCTCTATTCGGATGGCAGAGCCTAATTCATGGGAAAGCATAGTTTTGCTTGTTGCTGAGGTTCTTCCTGATTCCCATAGTGGAGCCTCATTCACAAAAAGGCCCTTTTAAGCATTTTTAAGTGTGCAGTTCTGTGGCAATTAAGCACATTCAGAATGTTGTACAATCATTACCATTTTCCTTTTGCAAAACTTTTTTTAAAGAGTATGACACCAATTTCATCATAAAGACTCATTATTGTGGGTGTATAATATCCACATTTCTTTTCTTTTCTTTTTTTTTTTTTTGTCTTTTTAGGATAGGGTCTTACTATGCAATTCAGGTTGGCCTTGAGCTCACTTTGTAGCCCAGGCTGGTCTCAAATTTGCAACAATCCTGCCTCAGCCTCTCAAGTGCTGGGATTACAAGCATCCCCACCACGCCCAGCATTTTTTTGTTTTTGAGACAGGGTCTCGCTATGCAGTTTGGGCCAGCTTTGAGCTCACTTTGTAGCCCAGCCTGGTCTTGGTCTAGAAATGGTCCTCCTGTCTCAGCCTCCCGAGTGCTGGGATTACAGGAGTGTACCACCACGCCCGGCTCCACATTTCTTCAAAATATTTCTATTGACAAATTATTAGTTTTAATTTTACAAGTTTTATTATATTAAACAATGAGTATGTAACGGGAAAGAAAATTAAGTATCTAATTTTAATATTGTTTCTAAAAAAGCATCAAAATTTTCAACATCAACCGTTTTTGGTATACAAAGTCTAGTAGTATATGTGCTACCAAAGCAAGCACAAGTGTACACAGTCTAAAAAATAACAACAAATAAATCCCTATATGAATTGCAATGAAAATAGCAATAGAACTCTACAAAAAAAAGTCTTTACTTTAATTATTACACCTTAAGGCAGTCTTCACACATATTGACAGCACATGTGTTTTGCTTTCCTGGCCTTTTTGTGGTACATACTTGATGTGTCACTGGTCTTGCTATTTTGTCAGGAGGTTATTATATTATGCAATGTGTAGTTAACAGGAAATAAAATGTCAATAAAATGAAGTATTAACTTCTTAATATGTATTACACATTTAGAATAAACAACATTTTCACATCAGCTGTATACTTGCTTACAAAATCTAAAACATAACATCAGAAATAAATTCCTGTGTGAACTACAATGAAAATACCAATAGAACTCTACAGTAAAAATTACCTTTGCTTCAATTGTCACACCCAAGGCAGTCTTCATACATGACAACTGCATGCTCCATGTACACGTCTTGCTTACACTGACAGCACATGGGCTTAGCTTTCCTTTCCTATGTGGTAGGGCATTCTTGTCACCTCTCTTGTCTTCCTGTTTTGTGAGGAACTTCGTATTGTATTGTAAAACATGCACTCAGCTGGAAAATAAGATATCAGTAAAGTAAAATATCAAATATGTAATGAGTGATTAGAATAGACATCAACATTTTCATGTCAACTGTTTACTTGCTTACAAAACCTAAAAGATAACATCAGAAATAAAATGTGAACTACAATATAAATAAAAACAAAAGTCTACCATAGGAAGAATCTTTGCTTCAACTGTGACAACCAAGGCAGTCTTCACACAAGAAAACTGCCATGTTCTGTACACAAGTATCACACTGATTGCATGTATGTTTTGTTTTCCTGTTCTTTCCCGTAGGGCACAGTTGATGACTTTTTGGTTTTCATGTATTCAGATAGTGTGTAAATTGCTTGACAATTACTCACAAACCTCGCAAACTATGAGCAGATAGCAGCCAACAAATATATGAAAAGATGCTCAACATTGTTAGTCATTAAGTAATGCAGATCGAAACCACAAGGAGATAGTATCTCATACCTCTTAGGAAAGCCATTATCAGAAGTACAGAAAATAAGTGTTTGCAAGGATGTTGAGAAATTAGAACTCTTGTCCATTGCTATCAGGACTGTGAAATATATTTTTCATAATGACCTTTCTATTTATGTAAAAATGCCATTGAGATTTTGATAGACTCCATGGAATCTGTATCTGTATTAGTTCTTTAAATGTCTGGTATATCTCTGCATTGAAATCAATAAACTTTGGTAATTTATTTTGATAGGATACATTTTTTCTTTTTTGGTTTTTTGAGATAGGGTCTCGCTTTGTAGTACAGGCTACCCTTGCACTCACTGTGTAGCCCAGACTGGCCTCGAACTCATGATGATCCTCCTGCCTCAGCCTCCTGAGGGTTGAGGTGACAGGCTTGTGCTCTCATGCTCAGCTTGTAGGGATACTTTTTATTTCCAATTTAATCTTGTTTTAAATCAGTTCAGATTTTCTGTTTCTTCATGACTCAGTGTTGGTAGGTTATATGTTGCAGGAATTTGCCCATTTCTTCTAGGTTATCTGTTGGGACATTATTGTTAAATCCTTTTCATTTCTGTAGTACCATTTGTAATAGTTCCTCTTTCATTTCTGTTTTATCTCTTACTTAGTCTATCAATGTATTGTATTGCTATCTATTTCTCTGTTTAGTTCTGTCAGTAAGTAGTTGGAAAGATTTGAATTCTCTGATGGTAGATACATTAACGTTTATAATTTTTAAATGTTCTCTGGTAAGTTAACCCTGTCTTTTTTTTCCTTTTTGTCCCTTGTGAATTTTTAATTTAAAGCCTGTTTAGTCTGATAGAAGTACAATATTGCTGTCCTTGCGCTCTTTTGGTTATCATTTACAAGGAGTATTTTTTCTAGCCTTTTACTTTTGACTTATTTGTAAACTTAACTCTAAACTTTCCTTTTTAAATAGATTGATTTTAATCTGATCTTTGAATGTATCCTGGAGTTCCCAGCCATAATTGTCTTATCCAAGTAGTATGAGAGTTTTCATCCAGATTTTATATATTCATGACCAGCAGTGTTGGAGGCTGTTATTATCTCAGGATCAAAGAATCAAAGATGAAATGTTATTTGTTACATTTTATCTGGTTTTACATATTCTTGGTTTTTTTAAAAAATATTTTTCTATTCTAACTATGCAGTAGAGTAATTTAAATAGTTTAATAACTTGTTCTGAACATTATTCATTCTGTAGCAGTCTTTTCCTTCCAGTTAAAGATCCTTCCAGTTAAAGATCCTTCCAGTTAAAGATCCTTTGCTCAGAGTATTGTCGGGAGACTTCTTAAGCATTGATGAGAGACTTTGATTCATGAACAATGCATATCCAAAAAGCAGTTCTAATATCCAATTCATGAGGCACTCAAAATAGAAAAGTTTTTAGATCAGTGATAGCTCTATAGTTTTTTAAACCTAGTGACATGATATTATGGGAAATTTCAGTTTTTATTGACTAAGGAACTTTGGTCATTGAGTAAATACCAGTGAATTTTTAAAATTTTATTTTAGAAAGAATAAACCCCAACAAAATAAAACAGAATAAACCCAATCAAAACAATATATTGAAAGTGATACAGAACTTCAAAACAGGATAATAGGAAATCAACAATGGCTACCATAATATATCTTGTTATCTTCCAAATAGTTGTTCATACCATCAGACATAATAAAGTCAAATAAAACAAAACAGAATAAAACCAATCAAAACAGAACATTGAATAAAACAAAACAATAAATTGGAACAAAAGAGTGAGAACAGTATTGGATTTCAAAAAACAAAACAAAAGGAAATTCCCAATATTTGCTATATTGCATATTGTTATCCTCTGAATAGATGCTCAGCCTACAAAGTCAGTCAAACAATACAAACATTTAGTTGTTTTTGTACTTCAGTTGCTATCAACTCAACCTCCAAATCAACTTGTTGCTTATAGAAAGGGTAGGAGGATGTGTGGTGTTCTTGATTGTCAGCCCATGCACTGGTCAGCTCATGGGAAGGGTGAATTGGCTGTTTCTTGTACTGCTTCCAGACCCAGCATGGCTTCTGCTGACTCACTGGAAGGGCAAACTGGCTTGTCTCTCTTCCTGGAAATCTTTTCTTTTTTAAGTTGTGTACTTCAAGTATTTTGTCCCAGCATTTTAGTCACTTTCCTACTGCGAGGAGAAAATACTTGATATTCACAGTTTAGAGGAGGAAAGGATTATTTTGGCCATGATTTCAGTGCATGGTTATCTGGCTCCAAGCCAGAAATGGCATGGTTGGAAAGGCTTGGCAGAGGATAGCAGCTCACCCATGGTAGCCAGGAAGCAAAGAGCCCAATGAATTATTTTATTAATTAGCAATGTAAAGCTTTTTTCTTCTATAGGTAAAGCTGTCACTGAGTATATCTTATTTTTAATTTAACTTTATTTTTTCTCATACATATTGATCACATGATAGGAAATTTGTACCTGTATGTAGTATGTCTTAATTCTTTTTTTCCCATTCCCCTTCCCGCCTTTCAACCCTTCTTTCCCTTCCCTTCTACACAAGCTTTGTTTCCATTTTTTCCCTTCCATTCTTGTTTTTCCTTTTTGCCTTCCTTCCCTTTTGAGCACATTCTTCCTACTTCCCAATATTGAGCCTCTATTATGCTCCTGAGTCACCCTTGGGGTTTCTCAAACAAGAGAAATAATGCAATATTTAACTTTTGTGTCCAACTTATTTCACTTCAGATTATGATCTTTTCCTACAAATGAGTCGAGTCTGTCTGTCTGTCTGTCTCTCTCTTTCATGGTACCAGGAGTCAAACTCACGACATTGCACTTGCCAGGCAGATACTGTGTAGCTGAGCTATATCCCTGGCCCTTTCTTTTGAGTAAATAAATTGAGTAAAAATTTATTAGTGTCTGTTCTTTAGAGAATTTTGGGGAGCTTCTTGATACTTAACTACATTGCAATCGATAGGTGGTCAACACCACAGAAAACTCATGGCATGGAACAAGTGGATAAAACAATTTGACTTCAACTGTCATAATCTCTATTACTGGCTTTTGTCTTTTTTGTTCATTCATCTCTTTGGTATTAATGTCTTCTTTGTATTTGTGATAATTGTCTAACTTGAAAGTGTTTATTTTCAAATTTAAAAATAATAAATTAAAGCTGTGTACATTTCTAAGTATTGTCTTTGCTGTAGTCCACACATTTTGAATTGTGAATGCTTTTCTTATATTTCACTAAAGGTTGCATTCTTTGTATTTTCCTATCTAATCCATATTATTTAAGAATATGCATTTTAGAGTTGAACTTTTTTTCCATTGACTGCATTATTTTAGATCTACCATTCCATTATTAGAATGTGTTCAGTATGATAAAAAATTGTTTGAAAATCGTTTAAATTTCTTTTGTAATCTAGTACATAGTTATTTCTATAAATATTCCATTTGTACTTGTGTGTTTTCTAATGGTTAGCTAAGTCCTCGATTCCATATTCAGTTTGGATTATTAATGCTGATAAAAATTTCACACATTGTGTTTATCTGCCTGTGATGGATTCACAATTGGTGGTCAACTTGTAACAGCCAGCTGAACTGAATCAGCACGGTGCTGGGTGTGGAAAGTCCACCTGAGGATTGTTGCCAGCAGCATAAAAGCAGAACTGGAGGGGAATATAGTGTTGTTGATTCTCCTAGAGAAGCTTGTCATGCTGGCTTTCCTGATAAGAACTTGGCTATTCTCATCAGAGGAGTTCAGGTCCTTGCTGTCACTGAGGATGGTTGCATTTCTTTTTGGGAAAACTCTGGTCCTTACTTTGAGAGTCACTTTCTGGCTCTAGTACAGATCCTTCAGCCTGCTGGCACAGATCCTTCACCCCGCTGGCACAGACTTTCTAGCTTCCACCATGACCTTCGGGCCTTCCCAGTTCAGATCCTTGATACAGACTTGCATAAGATGTTGTCATGGGCTGTAGGCCTCCAGTTGGATTCATGGAGAACAATGCCATGGGCTGTAGGTCTTCAGCTGAACTCCTGCAGGATATTGCCATGGGATCCTTGGATTCTTTGGGTCTCTAGTGTGTGGGCAGATCTCCTGTGCTTTTTTGCATTTAACTCTTGGGGTGAATATTATGAAATAATCCTGTAAATTGTGTGACCTGTGTTAATTGTTTTTCCTTGCAAACCCTGACTACAACACTGCCTATTCCCTTAGTAAAATCATCTTAAAGAATCAAGTAAATACTGTTTAGTTAAGGATATGAAGGAGCCTTACCTTAGGCTTAAAGAAAGAATTTAAAATTTATCAGTTTTAAGTGTTGGAGGTATAAATTGGTGGTAGAGCACATGCTTAATATGAGTAACGCTCTGGGTTCAATCCCTCATATCACAAAACAAACACATACACAAATTTTAAAATAATTTTTTTCTGCTTTTGAAATTACCAAGATAGGAATAATAAGTAGCAATAGAAGCAGTAGTAGTGTTGATGCTAATAGTAATGGTAACAGCAGCAGCTGCTACCACTTTTTTGACTCTTAACTGTGTGTCAGGCACCATTCAAACCTCTTTAAATCTGTTAATGAAGTTAACCTAATAACAGCTCTTGAGACATTGCTCACCTCATTTGACACCAGAAGTTTAATATGTTTGCCATAGTTACATTGTAGTCAAATTGGCTTTAAACAAGGTGAGTTGAGCTGAACACACACAAATTAATTTTTTGCCTTTTTTAGTTACTAGAAAAATTAAAAGAACGCTGGCTCTACACTGGTTTATGGCATAATCTGGAATTGGTGAAGACAGTCATTGTAGAACCACAAGGAGGAGAAAAAACTGATTTTGATGAATTACTGAAGATGTACTATGATGCCGTCAAGTACAGGGGAGAGAAAGGTAATTGGAAATTATTTCATAGTCAGTGAGGAAGTGTTCTTTATTATGAATTTTAAAAGTTGTTAGAATTTCACTTATATTCATTTGTAAATAAGTTGCACTTAAGAATATTTTATAATCTTAGATGAAAAGAAAGTTAAGATTCTTCTGTTTGGTGTTGTCTTCCTATAATTCATCATTAAGAAGCAGCATGCATTCAGGTATTATCCCACAGTTTTCCTTATACTACCTGAACTGTTTTGTGTAAGAAGACAATTGGGATATGTACTAATGTCTTCCTTCTAGATAAAAAGAACATATATTTTGATGTAAATAATATACTCTGTGCTTATACTGTATTAAAAATGATAAGCTTGAGTTTCCAAAAAATATTGAGGACTCGATTTCCAGATTACAGATTGTTTATAGAGTTTGATGTGAAGGGCTAATAGAAATAATTTAGGAACAGTGCAACAAAGAAGACACTGTAACATAATTGTCAATATCTTTTTAATATCTTTAATGATTAGTATAAATAGTGCTTTGTGTATTTTAACTATTTTTCAGTATAATATTGATTCAATCTGATAATAGTACAGATCAGAGTTATTTAAATTTTCTGACAATTATTTTCTGGTGATATAGGTAATGATGGAAACTTCCATTTTTGGGTTCATACTTGATCAGTTCATGTGCAGAGTGCTTCTCTGGTGTGGTTTTAGTGAATAAGTTGCCTAGAAGATGCACAGCTTAAAAATTGGTTTGCTCTGTATTGCTTACAATTTTGTTTCCTTTACTTAAAGACAAAGGACTTTTAAAACAATGTTTTATACTAGTGTTTGATTATTTTAAATGTTTGTTAATATGGATACTTGCTTCTGAGAATTTTGAGTGTGCTTTTTAAAATGTTCATTTTCTGTTGTTTAAGATGGAGCCCTTCTTGTAGCAGTTTGTCGTGGTAAAGTGAGTGAGGGTCTGGATTTTTCAGATGACAATGCCCGTGCTGTCATAACAATAGGAATTCCTTTTCCAAATGTGAAAGATCTACAGGTAGGCCACCGACGCCTCAAGAGATTGTATTATAGAAATCATTTGTTTAGTATAAAATTAATTACCCTTTTTTGCTTGAATCCTTAGACATTTTATATCTATAGAGAATCTAAATGAATGAAAAGAGATTAGTTGACATGTTTATTTTATTTTTAACTCACATTGTCTTTAGCTTAACAAGAGTAATTTTCTTTCGTTGTTTTTTTTTTTTTTTTTTTTTTTTTTTTTTTTTTTTTTTTTTTTTTTTTTTTTTTTTTTTTTTTTTTTTTTTTTTTTTTTTTTTTTTTTTTTTTTTTT